>WMED01014267.1:0-14088 GCA_019650415.1 Pipa parva | reverse complement strand
GCTGTAGACTAGCTGGGTGCTCAGGAAGAAACAGGACAATCTTCATAAAAGCAATCCAATTGTAAGATTAATATATGCTTTTATTTCATTGCCATGACTACACGTATAATGTGCAATGCGTGTTGTTCCGAAGTAGCCGGCTCATGAATATTCATGAATATTCATGAGCGGCGCTCGACCCGGCATCTAACTTTCGTGGCCCGGGAACCGGGTCGCGACCCAGCGTTTGGGAAATGCTGAGTTAGAGCTATGCCACCTTTGTCATTTAGCAGCAACTGGTTTTATACTTATTTCAGAGAAAAAAAATAAACACAAAAATGGTTTATGTTGTATTAGTCCAGTTGAGTGGTAAGAAAGATGAGTACGGTAGTATTAAATGAGTAGAGGGATGAGTACTGTAGTATTATATGATACTTTATATGGACTAACAGTTCATTGTATAAGACAAGCTTTTGAGAGATATTCCCTCTTCATCAAGTCAAAGCAAGTTCTCTAAGAGACAAAACCAAGCTCACAAATGCAATTTGTCTCTTTACTTATTGAGAAATATTGGTGCAATATCACAAGACAGAGATGGATTAAGACACATTGGGGCCCTAAGCAGATTCACATGCTTTCAACACTTCACCTACTTTGTGTGTTCATCATATGCATCAAACTTTGTCATGTGGCAAATTTGTGAATCAATTTAGCAGCTTACAACAGTCCTGGGTTTACGCACTTCTTTGCATAACTTTGCATGCAACATTTGCCTATTTATCAAACACTGGATTGTGTCAAAGTGGTGAATTTGCTGAGGTGTACTGCACTAAATAATGTAGGTGACTTTAATATGTGAACAGCAGTGGCAACCAAAAATGTGACAAGTAATACCCCTGAATGTGAATGGATCAAGTGGAAGACTGCTCTCTAACTTCTATCTTATCTCTCTCTTGCCTATAGCCTCTACATTTCTTTAACATCTCATCTTCACCTGCCTTACTAACTATTTACATGCCCATCATCTCCTGGACCCTTTGCAATCTGTTTTTTTTTTTTTTGCCAGGGAACTCTATGGAGATTGCTCTGTGCAAACTTGCTAACGATCTCCAGATTGCCAAAGCCAAGGAACATTTTCTGTTCTTATCCTCCTGGAACTGTCTTCTGCATTTGATACTGTTGATCAATTCCTTCTTACTCAGATTTTCCATGCAATTTGTGTCTGTATTCAAACTGCATCTTGCCTCTTACCTTTCTGATTGCTCCTTCCTTGTCTCCCATGCTAATGACTCTTCCTCTGCTGTCCCACTTAGGGAAGAGGTGCTTCAAGACTCTGTCCTTGGCCCCCTCCTCTCCTGTTCTCCATGTACAATCCTTCCCTGGGTGATATCCTCAGCTCATTTGTTCTTAAATACCATCTGTATACAGATGACATCCAAATTTACTTATCCAGCGCTGCAATAACACCTGAAATCAAGACTTAAATTTCTAAATGTCTCCTGGCTATCTCCTCTTGGATGACCCAATGCTAAAAAGAGAACTGATTATTTTCCCAACTAAACTTGGTCCTACTTGCCTCTTTTCAATTTCAGTTGAAGATGTGATCATTAATCCATTAATCCTGTTATTTCTGCATGTTGTCTTGGGCTAAGATTTGACTCTGCCCTTTCCTTCTCTAAATGCTACTTCTGCTGAAAAATGTCAATTTTTCCTTTTTAAGATTGCCAAGATCAATTTCCTTTCTCTTTCACGCCACTTCTAACACCCTCATGCATGCACTCATATTATCCCACTTGAACTATTGCAATGCCCTTTTAACTGGCCTTCCATCTTCCCATCTTTCCCCACTCCAGTCTATTCTAAATTCTCCATCTCTCCCCTGAAGGGACAGTTTACCTTTCAACTCCTGTCTTGGCTCCCAGTTAAAAAATATATTATTTTCAGTGTCCTTCTTTTGACATTCAAACACTTCACTCTGTTGCCCCTCCCTACATCTCTTCCCTTGTATGCCCATATACAGTACACTTAGCCATCAACACCGCACTTTACAAGGCAATCATATTCATGAACCACTCACAAAGACTGCCTATTCTTATCTTAAACCCTTATCTCTTTTTGCCCCTTTTTTTCTGGAATTCTATACCCTTCTACCTCTGTCAAGTATAATCCATCAATATTTTCAAAACAAAACTGGAATCTTACCTCTTGGAGCACTAGCACTGGTTTTAATGTCTATATTTTATCCTTAAGCAGCTATTTATTCTGTTTTGTACTCTTTAATAGCACTTATAGGCTAATGAATTGACACATTATGTTACTGCACTTGTTACCTTCCTATATGTTCATGTAAGTCTTTCTCCTACTTAGATTGTAAGCTCTAAGGGGCAGGGACCTCTATCCTCTTGGCCTGGCATATAGAGTGATGTATATTCTTGATTATAGGCTTGTAATTTACTTCACTTGTTCTCTGTTAAGCACTTTTCCCTTGTCTGTATTATAACTGTATTGTTGAATCGTACAGCCTAGTCGCACTATATAAATAAAATATAAATACATACAAGACATAATTGTGACAAAACAATAATACAGTATATTGTTTAATAC
The DNA here is from genome assembly GCA_019650415.1 of Pipa parva. Lineage (NCBI taxonomy): Eukaryota > Metazoa > Chordata > Amphibia > Anura > Pipidae > Pipa > Pipa parva. Next base: position 11,505 of record WMED01014267.1, on the reverse strand, counting down.
ATACTGTTGTTACTGTTTATTACTGTTTTTATTGTTAGCTGTAAATTATATTGAATGAATTGGAATATTTATATCATGTGTCCTGTTAAGTAAATGTTGCTACTTCTACATAAAACTCATATATTTAAAAGAACAGGAGCACCAAAAATTGAAAATGCATTAAATGCATTTATAGTTATTATACTGTATATTCAATCTGTGCTTCCAAAAAATCTAAATTGTGTATAGAAACTAAAATATTTAGATTTCAAAATTGGGCTTTAGGAAGGACTTCCTGTATATGATTTATGTAAAGTACCATAGAAAACAATGGGTCTGGGCAGTGCTGCCTCTGCCATTATCCAGAGTAGGCAAATGCTAGGGGCGCCGCCTGCCCAGGGGGTGCCCCTAGCATTTTTTATTTTAATTGTCCTGGCCGGCTGGGAAGTTTGTGTCGCAGGGGGGGTTGGCGCAGGATGGGGGGGCGCCGGGGGGAGGCGCGTGATGGGGGGCGCCTAGGGTGCCAACAGGGCCAGAGCCGCCTCTGGGTCTGGGTCATGCCTGGTTAACAATATATACATCCTGGCATCTTCAGATAGCAATCCTTGCAGGATTAAAAACCATGTTCTCAACTGCACATTTAAGGGAAAATCCCCATTTATTGCAAATTTTTAAAAAAACACAATATTTCAGGTGGAATTAACCTCCTTTCATCTGGTGAAGTGAGGTTAATTCCATCCAAAACATCACATTTCTTTTTCAGGTTTGTATAACAACATGGCAACATGGGAATTTTGGTTTGTTTGTTGTTACTGGTCCTTTAATCAGCTATTTTCATCTGACATGCCTGCCTTGTACAAACAAATTGGGCATCCAGAATTACAGCTTTATTGATAATGCAGAAGCAAATTCATGCCTTCTAGTTGTGAAATTAATAAAAGATTACGTATCTGATCAAAAAAAAAAAAGCGTCTCTAGCCTTTCATTTCAACCCATTTCTTATTGTAAAAATAATTAGGATAGTGGAACTTACAATATTCCATATCTTGTTTCCCAGAACACAAAAGCACTATGAAAAGTGTTTCTAGACAGAGGACATCTAAGTTAAATAGATAGCGTGCGCTGATGAACGATTACAAGAAAGATTGATAACAGTAATTATATGGCTTGGAAACAGAGATGCCGTTAGCAGAGACATAAAGATAAGGATTGGCGAAATTAAACCTATACATTAGAAAAGAAAAAAAAATGGCAGAGAACAAAACAAATGTAGTTTGTTTCAAACATCTGTTCTGTGAATGTAGTAAAAAAAATGCCATATTTCTACTCAGTACTACCATTAGAAGCCTACTTGGTCTCCTAGGACCCTGTACTAGTAGGATGTTTGGAGCCCGTCTGATACACTAAACAAAGCCAAATATTGGCTACAGTTGTAAAAATGTATACTCTCTGAATCTCAGCCTGCACCGCATGTACAGAAGCATAATATCAACCAATCAGAAATGGTTTAAGTGGCTGCGTAAACTAAGGTATTCTCTTATCTGAGTAAGACTTGATTTTAAAGTGATTTCTATGAAAAGCCAATCAAACATTTTACAAAATTTTCATGAAAATATATCCCTTTACAGGCACAATATTGTTGGAGTTAATGATAATTTAAATTGACAGAGGAACAACAACTCCCTTTTCTATAAAAGGACCAGTAACACTAAAAAAAAAATAAAAACTTTCCATTTGGATTGGCACGGTAGTTTTAGAAATACAGCACTTGTAAAAAACAATATCATCTTTGAAGTTCATTTCATGAATTTAATTACTTTCTGTCTGTTTATTCATAGCAGCCATGTTGTTAAACAAACCACACCCCGGTCCCATTCCCAATTCTTACAGCTAAATATCTAATTTTACAGAAAACAATGATTGAATTTATAGTAATTACAACTGTATTTGAGGCTCTTACAATATTTGTTGGAAATGCTTCCTAACGGAGTGGTTGATAAATATATGGTATATCCTGTCCGGCAGAGGACAGATAAAGTAAAATAATTTCACCAGTCATGGAATAGATAAAATGTAAATGGAAGTGCTCAATAAACCATAGAAAAACAGTTTCTGTTCAAAGTACCTTATGTATGTGATTACTTGTTGGCAAGATTAAATATAAAATGATGTTACCATAACCTCCAATCAAACAGTGGCCCCTCATGGCTACATTATGATGGCAGAACCTTTGCTAGGTTTTATCAAGTTTAACACTTATATCCTTTACTACTCATTGGACCGTCCTTAAGCAGCATTCATGTCTGTTTGCACTAGGCTAATTAAACCACAAAATAAAATGAGTAAGACAGAATAACTGTGAGGTTTATTTATAGGAAGTATAATAGTACATTTCTCTGGATGACCAAATATAAGACCATTCATTGAACTGAGCCATAAGATTTTTTCGCAAAACAGAATAATAATAATGAGACAGATTAACAACAATGTTAAGAGTCACCTGTACCAAAAATAAATTGAATCACTTTATTATGATAGGGAACATTTACACACTGAAACCCAGACCTTAAATTTGAAGGTTTACCTACAAAATAATAAAGGAACGTGAATACAGTCAAATGGAAAGTAACTTCTGAATTCATGTTAAATGAGAAAAAAAATATTTATCCTAATATGTAAATAGAGTTATGAATTATCATACAAGTTAACATAACTAAGGGGTTGCCAATGCAAACAATAATGAGTAGAGGGGCATCCTTTCCTAGTGCCTCTTGACAGGATAAAGGTTGGAAGACTGCCTAGTTCATGCGAACTCTTGTTTTATGGGGCCTGGTATAAGAGTTGTGGATTCACAGGGCATGGCACTTGTCTGGTCAGCGTGTAATACAGTGGTAATGACTTTCTGCACTCTAGTAGCAAGAATTTTTACTAGTATTGGTTATTTTTGAGATAACTGGGATGTTACAAGATACACTTGGAAGAGATCTCTCTTGGCTTTACATATAACCACTGTACAAGTTAAGCAAATGTGAGTGGGAGTGCGTTTCCATCTTTTGCTGTAGGTAGATGATTCATTAAAAGTATGAAGCAATGCTATAATCTGAGGAAATCCTATAGTGGGTTGTTGGGTCCTTGCCATAAATATCAAAGCACTCCATTTTCTTTAATTTTTTGTTGTTGATAAGTTTCCTTCTTTTTCTCAATAAAAGTAAGGGTTTTTTTTTTCTAATTGCGTCTGGCTACCATCAATAGCATATGCCTGCTACAGTTAAGGTAAGCAGATGTGCTTTCTTAGAACAAATGACTCCTGCTCTGACTGGAATTCCTGTAGAAGAAAATATGGAAATTGTTTGAGGTCCTATTTTAACATTCATTGAAGACCTTTCTAATTTGTGATAAGATATTCAATGAATCAATGTAAAAAAAAGTAGATAGTAGTAGGAGAGTCAGGGGCAAGTTATTAAGGTTGCTAAGAAAAAAGAGTGGACACGGGGGGGGGGTCCATTCCATGGATGTGTGATATTGAGTGATGTATTAAAGGAACAATTAATCACCAACATTTATTTGCCTGAATATTTGTCGCTGTTAAATAAATGCATTATTTACCAATTTCCTTCCTTTTAAATTTACAGTCCATTTGTTGCTGAAGATACTTTTCTCTCTCATCCATTTCCTCTTCATCAGTTCAGTTCAATTTATTTTTGTAGAGACTTAGAAAATGACAACAGGCAGACTAGGATTTACATCACCAGTAGGGACCTGCTAATGCTAGGAAGAAATGAGAAAATAGCAAATGATAGGGGACACTGAGACCCTACCATCTATATTTAACCATGCTTTTATATATATATATATATATATATATATATATTTACTTCTATATAGATAGTATACAATGGAGTTAATGAATTATTTATATACAGGAGAGTTGCTAGACACCCATATGTCCCTTGGAACAGGCACAAAGTCAGAGCTGCACATTCAACATAGCTTCAGGTCTGGAGACCTTGGAGACTCACCCTAGATCTTTAGGCCTAGCAACAGACCTGTTCATGTACAATGGATCTGTACAGAGTTGCTGGGAGTACAACAACAACATTTTTTTAAACAGTCTCTTAAAAACAAGGTAAAATTTAAGCTCAGAATGTCCAATGCTCCATTATGTTTCATCTTCTTTAAATACCCACAGTATCCTTTCAAACAAAACAAGATCTTTTGTTACTGCCAGCCTAACTTTAAACCTACTGCTGCCATTCCAGTATGACAGAAACGCCGACAGAGTAGACCAAACAAAGTCTGAGTCAATAATACAAAACATCTGTTATTTTCAAATCGAACGGTTACAAAACACATAACCATGATATTAGCATGTGGTGTACACCTGCTTTCCTGACAGCGTCTTGGATATATTTTGCCTATGAGAAATAATGTGTAATGTTGGTAAGTTGAGGTACACAGTCCACGCCGGATCACTACCTTGTTATTTTCTTCTTCAAATACGATTAGATTAAATTCCAACTGTACATTTTACTGCAGTGAAACAGAGATCACATCATTCTTGGAACAGTTTTTCCTTTCTATTCACCTGCATTTGGGTTATTCTCTATTCCTGTATTATTTTTTTAAGTATTATCAGGAATAGACTACAGGTTAAATAAGTTCAAAGATCAAATGGAAGATAAACAATAGGAGAGCACATCAACAGGGGCAATTTTTCCAGAGATCTAGAAAACCGTAGCAGCAAATCAGAAGTTGGCTTTGAGAATTCTAGTTCCCATATGTCAGAAAATGCTACTTGCTGATAGGTTGCTATGTGTTACTGGGCCTCTTGAAAGATTGTCCTGTTGACGAATTCCCTTAATATATCTCTAAGGGTAGAGCCACTTCTAAACCAGAGAGGATATCAATATATTCTTGTTATTTTATTTATTACGTTAGTTTTGCAGCCACTTGTATTTTTGACTTTCTAGTGATTTTTTTTTTTTCTGGCTCCAGAATAGAGTAAAAAACATGCAGGAATCTGCAAAAGCTTGTAGACTTCTTATATAACATAAATGCAAACGACATGTGGAAAAAGTTACTAAAGAGCAAATGGGCAAACAATCTAAAACCAACACTTGTAATTTACGACTGAATAAGGGTTGTTCTTTCACATCTGCAACCCAGTTGGATCTACTCAGTAAGTGTAATTGCTTTGCATGCAAAGCCATCCCATTATTTTTCTATGTAACTCACACATTCACATCATACAACCAGTTTGCCTGAATCTGAGTGTCATAGACAAAAATAGGATGTATTTGTATGAGTCGTTCTTTTTGAGTAGCAGATGTGAAAGAGGCCTAGAAGTTCTGGTTAATGCTTGTGCCAGTTATCTGGTGGAAAACTGACCTTATTAATCTGCTTCTATTTTTCAGCAGTAAGTGATCACTGACTCTCTCCTGGCGCGGGTAGAGATTGGTCTTTAGAACAATGGATTAGTATCACCACGAGGAATGAGTTATATACCTACACAGGGTTGATCCCATCAGTAACAATAAGCAACAGCACAGAATAGTCAACAATGACTAAACATTCCAAAGAGCCGAAGAACCATTATTAGTCATGGTCTAAAATGAAACATTTCCACAGGTGTTCTAGTTGTTCAATAAAAGATCACCCAGGCACAATGCAGATGAATACATTTTGGCAGGTGTTCAGGAATGAAAACTAATTGAGGCATTTAGGCTACTCATAACCAGCCATATATCTGTTGGGAGTTCATTATCCACCCTTTTTATGTCCTCACACTGATGCAGTCACTTTTAAGAATCATTGATAGAACTGCATGTAATCTATTGGTGGAATCACCTTGATGCATTCTTATATAATGATAGGGGAAACGACCTATTGCTAATTACAAACTATTGTCCTGTCCCAGCTCTCGCCAATGCATAGGGCAAATGTCGCCAAAAAAAATGCAGGGGCTGAATACAAATAAACAGGGGCTTATTTTCTGAATATTTTAAAAAGAAAAGTTACTAATTTACTAAATGTTATAAGTTACAAATCCTCATAGGTTATAAAGAGCATTGCAGATTAGTTTTGTTACATACAGTTAATAAAAGTATTAATTCATCTGTGGAGGCCTTCTAATGCTCAGCTTCCTTTTTGGCCTAAATGATTCATCGTCAATATAACTCAACAGATCCTTCTCTTGAAACCTGACAATTTATTTGAATGCTGCTAATTAAAAACAAACAAACAAAAACACATACTCTAGGAAACCACCACTTCTGTCATAAGGACTTGACCCAATAAAACTCTAGTGGGATGATTGACTAAAGTGAGAATTCGACGGCCAAAGTGAATTCTTATCACTACACCCTGATTCTCTACTCCTTATTGACTAAACAGTGGATTCCCATAGAAAATTTGCAACAGCATCAGAATTCCCATATTACAGTCGCAACCTCATCAGTAGCAGTCTATTGTGCAGTGTGCGACTGTCGTTAGCTGACAAATTCGCCACATTGCAGTTTCCTGAATACCCGAATATGGGGAAGTGGCAAATTCACACCTTTATGAGACAATTCGGACTTTAGTCAATAACCACCTGGTTGCTTACCAAGACCAATACCTCACTATGTAGTGAATATAGAGTCCGGAATCACCCACTTAATTAGTGTAATCAATGAAGGTAGAATCACAAGGCTACTACACTAATATACTGTAAGTCTTTACATACATACTTTAGGTGCAATGGTATAGAAATGTAATTAAAGAAGCAATAAAAAATGAATTTAACTTCAAGATAACATTATTACAAGCGTTCTTTTTGAATAACTGCCATGCCAATCCAAATGTTTTTTAATTTAACTCTCTGTTGCTAAACAACTTTTTAAAAGCACAAAAGATTTCAGGAGGTCCTTTTAGTACATGGCTGTTGAATTTAACTGCATTTAAACCACTGTATTTGTGTAAGGAGTACTATTTACTGGTACCCTCAGTCTTCCGTAGGTCACGGTCAGGTCTTTACGTCATGGTCACGGTTACCTCACGGTGTCGCGGTCATATCTTCTCATCACGGTTACGTCATTACATTGTGGTTGTGTCATCACGTTGCGTCTTCTAGTCGCGTTTATATTTCTGCCATCTCGGCTTCTTAAGCCTGGCAGTCAGTCCTTTCGGTGCCCGATCATAGGACTCTGCTAGTGTTCCTGGGTACTATCCAGCTTCTCACTATTCTTTATCCATGTATGACCTTTTGGCTTTGTTTCCTGGACTCATTGACCTCCACCTGCTTGACCTCTTGCCTAGAATTCAACTTCGTTTGCCTTCTGCCAGCTTTGACTCATGCCTGAACTGACCATTCCTCTTATCTTGCCTACTTTCTCGGACTTGCTGCGAACACAAACCTAGGGGTTGCGACCTGGGTACCCTTCAGCAGCCAAGCCCAAACTCCTTTGTGAGGGTCCCTGGTGAAGACCAGGGGTACCTTAGACTTCGCACCATGGGAGTTACTAGCTCAAGTTCACCTGGTCAGGTGGTTATCCCTATTCTTGCCTCCTTCTCCTCCCCTTTTGGTAGCTTTTAGTAATTCCTGCCTGATTGTCCAAACCCTTACAGTTGGCTGTTTACCTAATACTTTGGTCATTTGCCAAAAAAAGTTTAACCTGTGGAGTGGTTGTTATGAGAAAGTTGTTTCGCTGAATCAGAAGTCATTTCAGCATAAAATGTAAACTTCATAGTCACATATCATGTGTCACTGACTGATTCTAAGTGACTGTGTCTGTAAGAAAATAAGTGTGTCTCTTACTCTCCTAGAGGAGCATATGTCAATTAGTAAACAATAGAGAACATGGTAGATGGTTGAGAAATCATAACCTCACTTAATAGAGAACATGTTACATGGTCACTAAATAAGTGAAATCACATCTTCACTTAACAGAGAACATGGAACATGGCCACTAAAGAGAAATCACAACCTCGCTGTAAGTTATTTCTTAGTGTTTACAGGTAAAATCTAATGTTAAAGTTGTAGGTCATTCTATAGACAACTGACCTACATTATGTGCTGCAGCATGGAAGGTTTGTCAGAGTGCGTACAAATAAAATATATAATAAAAGTAACTTCCATTTAGAGAGAATAATTCCGAGCATTATACTGATTCATATTTTACAGTATGTTTGGTTAGAACGGGACAAGCCTTTGCCTATGTTACTGCCGAGTCTGATTCATTTTAAAAAAATGACAAAATAAGAATAACCATTCGTCAACAATATTTGTAAACGTCCAAACATTTCAAGAAAACTTTTTCCCTGTAGATATTTGTTTTATTATCACCCTTTCGTTAAAAAATTCTTTAAGAGACCAGGTTAAAAAATGTAAAAAAAAATAGCACATTTAAATGGTACTTTAACTAAACAAAACTGGTACGCTGTCACAAAAAAAACCTGCAGTTTAGGAATTTATACATGAATGAAATTAGATTATTTAAAATGAAATATTTTATATGCCTTTAAAGCAGAGCTAAACAGCTGTAATTTTAGGGAAATCAAAGCGGGGGGCATGTTATCATACTTACCTAAAAGCCTTGTCTTCAGCCTGTCCCCTGGTTATATATGTTTCTGCTTTCGCAGAGCTGATTGTGACGTAATAATGTAATCTTCTGTAAGGCCGGATGTAGTTAACTACTGAGCAGAAGGAGGTAGCAGTGACAGATCAGTGCAATAGCAGACAGACACTAAGGCGCGGAGTCTAAGGCACCCCCGGTATTCACCTAGAGCCCCTGCAAATAGGTTAGGGCTTAGCTGCAGAGGGTACCCAGGTCACAGCCCTTAGGGCTGAACTAAAATGCAGAGCTGGAGCAGATGCGCAGATGTGGATACAGCAGGCAAAGACAGGACTGACAGATAAGATATACTTACACAGGATTTGCAGGAACAGAAATGTGACAGGCAGCTGTCACTTTAAACAGGCAGAAGACCAGAATTACTTAAGACAAACTCTTAGGCACCAAGGAACGCATAGGAGTCCTTATAATCAGGCTTATATAGCCAGAAAGCCTGTCAGGTGGTCACGACAAGAATTTCAGAAAGCGTGCAGCTGCGGTGTGTGCGCATGTGACATCAGCGTGCACACGCGACGGCCGCGAGGGGAGCGAGATGCGGCCCGCCCGGAGGAATCCGGCACTCGAACGGAGCACAATGGTAAGTAGCGTACCTCACATCTTCATACATTCTTCTTTCTTCCCTGATGGTGCAAGCAGTGTTAGGTCCTAATACCATTTTTTTCCACATTCACTTTTTTTATTGAAAAGGTAGCATGATGAAGATCATATTTTAATGCCAGGATCACTGGTCTAAAGGGCAGAACAATATACAATGAAGAGGCAGGAGGAGGCTTTAGGTCAAGGGTGAGCAAACATTTAAGCCATCGGGTCACATGAATGGCACAATGGCTTCAGAGGGCTGGGGGGCGTGCCTAGCGTGATGACACCTATGGCGCTAGGCCACCCCCCCCCCCCCCCATTTTAATATCCTCCCGTGGGTCGGTCTGGGATTTCTGGAGGGCTGGATTTGGCCCGTGGGCCGTAGTTTGCCCACCCCTGCTTTAGGTAAACATAATAACATCCCTTAGTTCCCATTAACCAAACTATTAGAATAGTTTAGTTCTACCTTAACTACAATTTAAGAGATCCATTAATATCATGGAAAAGAGTTTACTGCTCACTGGGAAATATGAGAATGGAGTTGAAAGCATAGAACTTCAGACAGCTAGATGGGTAACAGAGGGCAGAGCAGGGCAAAGAGTGTCATGGAATTTAGTCCTGATCTGGCACTCCACAACAGGTTTGCAAAGCTGGCAGATGAGAGATGTCAGATCATGGGCAGTACTGCTTCAGCAAGGTACTTCCTCTAACAGCCAGGAGGAAGTCTCCTCCAGTAAGGAAGGGGATTGGAGATCATGGCAAACAAGACTGGTGCTGGTAGTGGGTGATTCAGTTATTAGGAGGTTAGGTAGGTCAACCTGGCACAAAGACTGAGATCATTGTACAGTGTTGGTGAGGTCATGGTGCACAGTGGCACAAATGACAAAGTTGGAGGTAAGTAGAATGTCCTTAAAAATTATTTTAGGATGCCAAAAGTAATATTTTCTGAAAAAACTACGACTCGATGCGACTTGAATTGTAGCGAGGTGAATTTGACAGGTGAATTAATTCTTTAGTCAATAAGGCCCTTAAACTTTGTAGAAAGGATCATTATGGGGGTAATTCATGATAGTGCAAAGTGAGGTGCGGAGTCCTCGTGTCACTTCGCACTGACTGATATGCACTCACTGATGTTCTGCACACGGACATCAGTGAGCACTTTAAAGGGATTCCAGTCTCTGCAAGACCAAAAGAGTTGCCTCGCCAAGACTGGAATCCCTTTAAAGTGCTCGCTGATTCTATTCAAACCCGCATAATACATTCTCCAGAATAGATTATTTTTAATACAAGACAGTCTACTACAACATACCTCTGAAACCAAAATAGAAGAAATAGCAATATCAGACCATGCCCCCATAATCATAGATTTAAAACTAACAAACCCACAAATCTATTCAAGAAACTGGAGATTTCCATCCCACTTAGCCAAATCAGACAAATTCAAAGCATACTTGGAACAGAGCTGGGCCAATTACCTTGATGACAACATACACCATTTAGAAGACATGAATCTTTTCTGGATGGCATCCAAACTCGTAATGAGAGGCCTAATAATATCATACGTCACAGCAGAAAACGTGAACGCCAGAAACGTCAAACTCAACTGGCCGCAAACTTAACAAAAACAAACAAAACATATGTCTCAAACCAAACCCCACAAAATAAATCAACTTACCTAACTGCAAAACAAGCATATAACCTCTATACAACCGAACTTTGTACTTCCCAATTAGAAATGAAAAGAGCCCGGTTGTTTAAATATGGAAACAAGTCAGGAAAACTATTAGCTAACCTTATTAGAAGCACTAATCAACAACAAATACAAAAATATTACGACTAAAAGCAACAAACAACACAATCACTACAGATCCCAAAGAGATCATCAAGGAATTCCACAAATTCTACACCAAACTCTATCAAGCAAAAGATAATCCAGCACAAAATGGAATTAAATTCCTACAAGAAGCTAAATCTGAAAAGGTCACCCCAGAAGAAAGACAAAAAATAGAGTCACCCATCACAACGGAAGAGGTGCAACAAATAATATCTAATCTTCCCAATGGAAAAACACCAGGACTGGATGGTTTTACAGCAGCATACTACAAAAGCTTGGCTCCTCATATTTCCACCCATCTAGCACAACTATTTAACCAATTACTACAAGGAGATACACCACCTCCAGACTTCAACACAGCAAGAACAATATTAATCCTAAAGCCCAATAAAGACCCATTAATTCCAGAATCATACAGACCAATTTCTTTATTAAATCAAAATATAAAAATATTTACAGCAATACTAGCCAACAGAATTCAGCCTATCTTAAACAGAATTC
>WMED01014266.1:0-14088 GCA_019650415.1 Pipa parva | reverse complement strand
TATTTGTGTCATTCTCAAAACTTTTGGCCATGACTGTATGTATGTATAATTTTATTTATACAAATGTATGCAGTGCTGTACAGTTCAGCAATACAAGTACAATATAGACATGGGAAAAGTGCATTAAACAATACGAGTAAAATAACGCAAGGATACATCCCTTTAAGTGCTAGGTTTCAGTTGACACAGGAGGTTGGAGGTCCCTGCCTTGTAGAGCTTACAGTCTGGTGTAACATACTTAACTATTCCCTTGCAGAGGGAGTGGACTCTGCTGTGTCTGGTAGATGATTGGCTAAAGTAGGTCTATCCTAGAGCGCAAGAATTAATTGATGGATTATGCTAAAAATGCCAAAGCAACTTCAATACTGATCATACTATCACACTCTGCTTAACATACTATCACACTCTGCATGTATTGCAGCATATCCTGAAGTAACTGCAGCAGACTAGATTGGTCTTACCAGTGAAATTCAGGGTTAAGAATGGATTCCAGCACTGAAACATGTATTTCCAAGCATAAGGGAAAGGTCAACAAAAACACAGAATCTAATTCATACATTACAAATTTGGGAGCCTTCCTAAGGCAACAGTGATAACACTTTCTGAGGCAAGCAGGTACCAACCTATACAAATGATCAATGTTAAATAAATAAAAAGAGGAGACAATCTCACTGACATTCATTCAATGTTTTATCTTCTGCTCAATGCAATTTTGCAAGAAATTGTGGATATAGTACTCAGATGCCTGAGCAGGGCCGGTTTTAGCTATGGGCGATGTGGGCGACTGGCCAGGGCGCAATCTATTTGAGGGGCGCTGTCACCCATATCGTCCATCGATAAACTCACCTCCTCCAGCATTCCAGTGATGCACCAGCGCTTTTCCACAATGAGGTCAGTGGAATGCGACGGTATTCCTTGGCTGCTTCTCGCCTCTATTCGCTGTGGATTCGGCAGCTGCCGGCAAGACTCGAAGCATCCAAGGAGTGCCATCACATTCAACTTACCTCACTGTGGAGAAACGCTGAGAGGAAGCGCATCGCTGGAGTTTAAGTCAGAGGGGGGGTGCGGGGTTCAATGGGCAGTTCACCCAGAGCGTCAATATGGCCACAACCGCCCCTGTGCCTGAGAGCTGGTCTCAGTACCCGCTGCTTTAGCAAAAAACACAAAACTCAGACCACATAAGTAGGCAGCTTATTTTATTCAATAGAAGTGGAGCAATAAATTGTTTCAGGGATGAACTTCTACCTTTCCGTTATCAGTTATCTTCCCAACAACACATTCACACAAGCTTTATCTGACTGTTCAGGATGACCTCCTAGCGCCTTAATAACCACTTAATGGGTTTGGGATTCACACAGGCATGTTAGAATGGATGCTGAGGCATAAGGTGAGGCCTTGCAGACCCCACAACCACAGGCTGTGCAAGCCATGGGGGAGGGGTGTGCTACAAAAAAATAACCCAGTCAAAATGACAAAGGCAGTGGTTGGAAATCTACCATAAATTTTTCAGTGGAGAACCATCCGCCATACTTACCCCAATGGAACTGTGGTGAGGATAATATAATACACTGACCTCCCATTAGATGCATCCCACACAGAGAAAGTAATACAACTGATAGTCTCCTTGCAGTATGCAACCGTGTCTTGTGTTTAACAAACACTTGTAACGCGGCTGCTATCAGTAAAGATAAAAACAGACAGAAAGCAATAAAATCCATGAATTCAATTTCAAAGATAATATTTTGCTGTTTTAATAACTGCCATGTCAATTCAAATGATTATTTTTTTTTTTTTTTCAGTGTTACTGATCCTGTAAGCTTTATATGTGTGTTTATATGTGTATACAGTTTCAGTGCATACATACAGTATATGCATTTTATATGTGCACATGTGTTACACTGAACTGGTAACCTTATGCTAATGAAAACTATAGTTTGTTTACAGCACTGTGCCCTCATGCAGGCTAAGCTCCTGTTAGATAACCTGTATACCAGTTGTAAAGTGAAATAGGACTACTGGGTCAGTAAAGAAACAATAGACAATTACAAAAGATAATAAATGATTTTTAGTGGTTTCAGTGTTTCACTGTCTAAATCCATTTTTGTATTATTTATTTTGAATCTCAGTGCCTCACAGATTTTAAATATGTTACAAACTGTGTATCCTTTAGTACTGCTCTGACCTGATGAAGAGGGAATATCTCTCGAAAGCTTGTCTTATAAGATGAACTGTTAGTCCAAATAAAGTGTCATATAATACTACAGTACTTATCTTTCTTAATATCAATTTAAGTGATAGGAATTGCATACCCAATTCTTGCATGCAATAGATATAAGGTCTATGCTATCTGTGCATATCTGACATAGATCATACCCAGGAGATAGAGAAGGGGGAACAGTTGTGCACTATCAAATGTCAAAGGCATGTATAACTACCAGAGATGCAATGCTTTTTTTCCATCCAGAACTGGGAGGCCACCAGACGATTCCTTGCCAAGATTACATTCACAATACTGTTCCTATGTTCCAAACATAGCAGGATGCTGTCTCTGAGCTCAGTGTATCACATACCATCTGCCTTTAGCAAGATGTGCTTTGTTTTGAAATTCACAAATCACTCATATAATGTGCTGGCATCCGTCATGCTGTAGTACTGGAAGTCTCTAATGGGAATATTTATAAAAGGTAGAAAGCCTGCTGTTTTCTCTTCTTAAAAAAAAAAAAACAGAAAGGAAAATTCAAGTCAAAATACACCGGATATAACCTCTATTTCTATGCATCATCTCCACATTTTTATGATATTTTGAATCTTTGTTGACACATTTTGATGGGATTTCAACAGAATCTTCTGATCTCCACCATACAACTGCCCCATAGGAAATAATGATTTGTGACAAGTCCAGGGAGACAAACAGTTTAAAGCTAAACCAAATTATAAAAAAGCTGGCATATGCCTTTAAATGGAATTGAAAAGTCCCACCTGAGAAGAATGGGTGCTGTAAAATATTTGCAGGGGTAAAAGTTTTTTAAATTATGGAAAGTACCAAAATATGCATGTCATCCAATATCCATAATATCCTTTAATAAATATTCTCTAACATGCAAGTGAGAGTATCAATATATACTGTATATTGTAAGAAAGTGAAATTTAAAGTATTTAATTTCCTTAAAAGGTATGTAAAGGCAGTAACAAAACAAAGGTTAAATGAGGCTTATCCCCTAGTTTTCTCCTTAAAGGAGAATTATGGTGTAAATTGATACTTACCTGATCGATCTAGCAGCAGTACACATAGGGTAATTCAGCATAGTGCAAACTCACATCCGGATCCTTCGCATCAGCTCGCAGAGACTGTTACACGCTCGCTGATGTCCTACATGCGGACATCAGCGAACGCTTTAAAGGTATTCCAGTCGCGAGACTGGAATACCTTTAAAGTGTTCACTGATGTCCGCGTGTAGTACAACAGCGAGCGAGTAACAGCCTCTGCGAGCTGATGCGAAGGATCCGGACGTGAGTTCGCACTATGCTGAATTACTATAGTGTACTGCATCTAGATCAGTATTCATCTGACAATCCACAGCCCAGGGTCCTCAGGTGAATATATCGCCACTCTTCCTCACTTCTGGGACTGACGTCAGTCCCTCACATAGACACTCTCCCTCCTGAGTTTTGCCAAAATTAACCGACTGCAAATGCGCAGATCGATCTGATTGATTCTGGGCTGTGGATTGTCAGATGAATACTGATCAGGTAAGTATCAATTTACACCATTCTTTATTTTCTGACTGTTCTCCTATAAGCCTAGCAGCAGAAGCATCTTTCTGTTAGCAGTCAGATGGCTAAATGACTCGGCTATCTTGGTATCTCTCACTGATGAAGATCAAGTGCTTTAAATTGTTGAGTCACTGTCCAGTCTCCTGAGGAGCAGCAGTAAGTAATCTGGCTTCTGTACAGCGATTTTATAGCTTGTCATTACTTCAGCTGCAGTGATTTGTTGGTCTATCTAAAGCCTTTTTTTAAACTAATGGAGAGCTGCAGTTCTCTTTAGGTATGGTACATTTGTATCATACAGCCATTCACTATAGTGTTTATATAAGCAGCATTATTAAATATTTTGTGTAGTGAATGGCTGGGGATAAGATGTACTAATACAGTGGCTATAATAAACCAAGAGTGACTGTGACATAAATTCTTTAAGGGTGATAAAAGCCAGCATTTGATTAATTCTTCTTTACAGCAAGGACAAACATCACAGTCATTAAAGGGATAATAAATGCTCAAAAATGATGCCTCTCTGTAGGCTAGCGTAACTTATAATAACCAAATTACCCAGATTCAACCAATATTTTAACTAAACCAATCTCCAGAAACCAGTCTTGATTTATCTGTGATGGCAAGCAGTGCAAAGAATCCATTTTGTGATTTTAGTTTCTCATTTAGTGACTCAGCTCTCCCCAGCACTCCCTGGTTGGATTAACCAATCTAGAGCCACTGATGTTATGGATGATGTCAGTGGTAGCAAATTCAAAAGGCTGAGCACTGCCTTCAGCAGGGCTCTATCATTATCTAATTAACTTCACCAGAGGAAGGATCATGTTTGTTTGCTTGGTGTTCAGGAAGTCATTTCATGTGATCCTGTGAGTTGCAGTTCTTCAGTGAGTTGCTACACAGTCGGAACCTTCAGTTTTTGTCAAGTTCAGCATCATCCAGTTTGCAGCGTCTGACTCTTTCCTTGTTTCTGAACTGTGTCCGTGTAGTGTCTAACATTTTTCTGAACTGCTACTAATGGGTGTTGTGTGTTACAGTTCAAGCGTGTGCCCAGGACTGCTGTGATTAACTGTCTAGTTATGCTGCACTACTATGCTCTTTCTACGTTATAGTTCTGCTGTTCCAAGTATCTGTCTGAGTTCCATGTGAGTCTATCCAGCTGCCACCAGTGGGGGGTAACTCTGAGGGCCGCAACCTGGGAGGTGCCTGCCGCAAAGGCCATACCCCCTTGTGGGGGTTTCAGGGTGAAGGCCTGGCCCTCCTTAGACTCCGCGCCTCAGTGATGACCTGTGCTAACTCCCGCTGAGGTATTGAGGATCCACCCTTACCCCATGTTCACTATGCTCACGTTGATACACATTAGTGCCTGCAGAGGTGTACCTCCATGTTACTGTGTGTTTTACCTGTACTTTCCCCTGGTACATCTTATTGCCTCTAGTGGTTTGCTTCCATGTTCTTGTTCCAGTTTCTAGTACGTCTTGGTGCTTCCAGAGGCGTAAAAGGCACTGAATGCGCTATAGTGCCTCTAGTGGCGACCCAGTTCCTTGTGGTATCCCTTCCTTATTACAGAATGACAGAGCCCATATTACAGTCATAAATAGTTTGTCCTTTATCTTGTGATGCTCAACATTGTATTCTTCCTTCAGACGCTTATACTTCAACAAATGTTTAGTGTGTCAGTATACAGTCCCTCCAGATTTTCTTGATATATGGCTTGTCTGCTAGAATTATTGCCTAAGTGTTCACTCAGCAGAACTGGGAGTTCAGATGCATCAAAAAAATATATGATTATTTTTGAGCTCTGTTAAATTTGTTGGCCTGTAAGGCATAGTAAATTGACAATAATATAAATCTTTGTCATCTATAAAATGGTAGTACTGTAAAGCTTACCCAGATGTAAGTAATGATTAGAGACCCATGGATTTATTGTAAGCAGACTGCTGGCAGAAGGAAAAGCTCTGTCAGTCCTGCAGACTCTGATACTTCCAAAATGTTATTGTTAATATAAACATCGTAAAGAAATATGACAGTATGTATATCTGTGTGTAGTCATTTCCTGTCTCTAACAATGTATGCAGTCTAGTACTGATAAAGACAGGTATTTTATATTTGGATGCATGTATCTTTGTATGACATGGGTACTTTTTTTCTTTGCAGTGCCTTAGTCCTTTCCTTCTTTCTGTTATCTGTTTTTCCTAATTTCACTCACACAAACATATTGTACTCTGATTCCCTCCTCCCAGCTCACCCTTCCTTGTCATCATACCTACTACACTTCCTGCTCCTCATATCTCATCTTTTGTGTTCACATTTTCCAAGGTTAGTCTCTTTATCCACTACATCAGAGGTTCTCAACCTGTGGGTCGTGACCCCTTCGATAGTTTAACGACGCTCTCACAGGGGTAGCGAAATACGATGTAAATTTGTAAGACAGCACAGGTCCCCTTACATAGGGGTGCCTGCATGTGACGTAGCGGCCAAAGGTGGTCATATGATGCGATGACGTTTGGCCGCAAAATTATCATGTGAAACGGTGATGTCACTTGTGTCATGACGTCATCGCAGGGGTTACCAGTATATTTAGGTTGAGAACCGCTGCACTACAGGGTACATTCTTTTTTTCAAATGCTGTTTCTGTCTATGTGCTGATCAAAGAGACTCTCCCTCTAATCAACTCGCTGTCAACATTGTTTTAAAGGGTAAATAAGGGCTATTTAGTTTTACATTTACCTACAGTAGTTCTGCCAATTCTGGAGTAAGCTGATTGGACATATTCAGGTCCTCTCCCATTTGTAAGGAGTATGACTCACCTGAGATCTGCCGCGGCTATCCAGTGTCAGCGTTTGTCGCAGTCGCCATCTTTTGCGGCTTCTAGTCATGGGCAGTGTGTGTTTCTGGTGTGTAAATACCCATGGACACTTCTGTGCAACAACTGATGCAGTTGCAGTTGTGGTATCACGTCACATATGCGTTCACGTTCAATGCTCAATTTAAACACGCTCAACCTGCCGTTTATAGGTTTTCAGCTTGCTGTGCTTGGGTGTGTTATCTCTGTCCTGTTTTCTTGTGTATGACCTTAGCCTGTATCCTGATTCTGCCTGTTTTCTGCAAACCCTAACCTTGATTTTGTATATGACATTGCTCCTGTGCTGCCTGCCCTGACCATTGCTACTACTCTATCCTGCCTGCCTCTAGTAATCTCTACCACCAGTAGACAGCAAACTTTAGGAGCCACGACCTGTGGATTCCCTTGAAGCTAAGCACAGTACCTCCTTGCAGAGGTTTAAAGGTGAAGACTGGGGATCCCTTAGACTCCACACCTTAGGGTTTGCTAGTGCAAACTCTAGTGGTCTGGTTTCATCTGTTACCTCCTTCTCCTCAATCCACTAATGGTGCCTGTCCTGACACCACTACAGTGATCCTGACCTCATATTTTTAGTTTTTTCCTTGAATCTATACTTGTTGTTTCTGTCTTCTTAAAAGACCAGGAGAGATTCCCTACGGTTTGGAATGACAGTTATTTCTACATATTACATATTGTAATGTTCCAGACTAAATGTGAGCCCTAAATGGTTGGTAACATAGTAATTGGACAAGGTATGTGCCTAATAGTTAGTCATTGTCACACTTGAATATTAATGAAACTGTGGTTTTGTAGTGAGATTTGGATATGTCGCTGCCACTTAGTAATGAGAATGCTAAGTGCAGAAGAGGTAAAATTATAGCACATATGGGTGCTTACCAGAAGGGGCTTGGAATATCTCAGTAGGCAGTGGGAGATAAGTCATAGGTCATGTGACATAGAGGGTGGTTAAAAGGAAGAGAAGTAAGAAAGAGATTGGCTCTTCCTTCTCCTAGAACTTAGAGGTTAGAGAGAGGATCTATCCTAGAGACAATATGGTGTCATATGTGAGAAGTCAAACCTGACACGAAGGAGGCCAACTGGGGTTATGCCCTAGGACCAGTGCAAAACTGAGTTCCTGAGGAAAGGAAGACTTCTTTTAAAGAGACCCTAGGCTTGGAGGGGCCCTAGGAAGCCAAGTGAGATAGGTAGGCATAAAAGCTGTTAAGTTGTTTGAACTGTTGTTAAGTAGTAGAACAAGGACAGTCAGGCCAGTGACAAGCAGGAGAAAGTGAAGGGCTAGTGCCTAAAGAGTTTGGGAGAGCAAAAGCAAAGAAATGGCTGCCATAGCAATCCAAATATATATTTCCTTTTTCTGAAACTACATTCACCAGAATGTTACTGGGAAGATGGGTTTCAAATTCATTGAATGTAAATGAAAGTGCTTAACCTGTTCTACAGTGGTCTCCACAACTGGACAAAACTGTCAGTAGGGTCTCTCAGCATTACTTGAGTTACGGTAACTGCTTCAGGCAAACTTTGTAAAGTTGATGGATCACAGTAATAAAAGATTTAATATCTCACAAACTATAAGAAAAAAAAACACTTAATAATATTTGTGGAGTTTTGTTTGTGTTATATTTTGACTACAATCTGACACATTTTATATCTATCCATGTTCCTCTGGATCAGCACTTTATATTTCAGAAAGATCTCACCATAAAATGCCATACATTTCCATCCCATAAACCTGTCCTCACAGACTTAAATACAGTAGGCTTCAACTTTCCCTAGTATGAACTGTAAAACTGAAATACATTCTCTTTGCATTTGTATTTGTGCATCATATCTACTTTCACTGTCAGACAGATGGTTTGAATAAACTAATTGAAATGTGTGGGGAATGATATGGGGGTAAAAGAGTCTGGAGGAAACCACAAAATTATAAATATCCATTACAAGTCTCTGCAAACAAAACAGATTGGTACAAGACTTTAATGGTTTAGACAGTAAGCTTTAGTGTGTCTGCTAGTTTAAATCCTTGGCCTGTTATGGAGCAAACCTTCTAAGCAGGGTAGTCCATTGAAGTACATCAACTGGGATACTCTATATGCAGTGTTCCGCTTTGGTTTATACAGTATATTATTATGTCAGTATTTGGAGATATATTTCAATAGCTACCCTAATAAAGATGGAACAAGCCTGTTAAAGAGATGCTGGCAAGGTTTAAGACTTGTGACCAATCTGCCTATATATATTTATATAATTCAGTATGTACCATATCCCTTGACTGTACAAAACACTGCAGCATTGTCTGGATTTAAAGAAATACTGACACCTGTGGGTTCATCATTGCAAAGAGATCTTTACAAGTTATCCATAAGTTGTGCTTTAATGATTTATGATAAAGTATTGCTTAGACCAGCTGTGCTATGTTTTCTAGAAGATCCACACTTTCATTTGTCAGTTTAAGACCTTCAATCGATTCATCTTCAAAATAGGCTGCAAAAAAAAAGTATTATGCTTTTCTGTGTATAGTTGTGTATAAATAATACACTGCTCTCAACATTAGCATGGATCTGCCAAACAAACCTGGCCAACTTTGATAAAGGGACAATAAGTAATCCTATCAAAGCAACTGATTTTTCTACATTAATTTTTCTAAATTTCTGTCTACTGTAACCCATAGAAGACTAGTGGGGACAGTACTAGGACTATGGGAAAAATATTACTATGGGTATGAAATCTGGTTTAATTATTTTTTTATAAAAGGAATATGTGCTGATTTGAAGTAAAGGATGCACTAGCAGTGATAGTGGATAGCAGGCCATAGAAATGGAACAAGGCAGATGGGAGAAGATCAGTGGTAGGACAAATAGACTCACAGGGACAGACTACAACAAGAGAGGAACACACGCCAGGTAACAGTATCAAAAAGAAGGCAATAATACCACAGGCAGTAAAAGGCCATACACTGCTATGATCTAGACTGGGGATTAGAGCCAATCTATATAATCCACACAACAAGACTAGGACTAGAGTCTAGGTAAAGGAACCTCATAGTAGACTCAAAGAGGGAACAGAGAAAGTTACTCAGCAGAAAGTCAGACAAAGCAGGTGGGAGACTGGGAACTAGGAAAAGACAAAATAACCACCAGACAACACAGACAAGTAGGGAAATAACAAAGCAGGTACAGGAGCATAGAAAAGACAGAAGGGAGACTCACAAACAAGATCAAAAAGAATAAACAACAAACATCAGATCAAAACACAAGCAAATGCAATGTCAGATATATAAACACAGTATGTGGCAAGCACACAGCATGGTCCAGGGTCAAGCCAGGCATCATCACTACAAGGGTAAGGATCTGGATCAGGTAGAAGGATTTGTCGTGGATCTGAAAAACAGAGACCAACTTGGGCAGTAAGCAATTAATCTGTTCATTGTGTCAGTAGAAACATAAACCACAAATAAGAAAATGGGCAGGGGTGCAACCTCCCATTATATATAGAATAATATGCATGTAATACCGGGGTTGAAGACTGAAATTCCTAATGAAAACAGATCACAAAGAGAAACTAGAGGACAAAGCCATTCCTATACAAAGGCACAGTGTATAAATTTGCAGATGTTTGACCCGAACTGCACATGCATAAAAATGATGTGAATCTGGTAAAACTGATATTTGGCACATATAATTATGAAAGAGATATAATGGAATTCTAAAAATCTTCACAGGTTGACTGTCATATTTATAATAAGAATATATAATTAATATTATATGGTGTTGATGGCATATCTAAAAAAATGGTTAAAGGTATATAGTTAATATGTAGAAATATTTTAAAAGCTTCTGCTCTGTTTTTGTGAAAAAAAGGCCCTTCGTAAATTGGGGGGGGGGGGGACAGCAGAATTGTCCCCCGACTCCATTCCTGGTAGGCAATGCTGAGAAAATGAGGATGCTGCTGCTATAGGTTACATTAGATATTTATCAGGAAATATAAAGGCAACAAGGAAGCTGTAGCCCCCACAGAGAGGCTAGATGGGGTAGTCCCCAGAAGGTTGAAGGTGGACATTCTTATCAGTTAATGCTACAGGATGGAATTGCGAACTGTCTTCTAAAGAGATAATGTGGGGTACCCTGCAACCCAACTGTGTAGATCATGGCTTGACTATGATTGCATTGTTCTGTTTGGATTTATTTAATTATCCCTTTTGTTCATTGCACTATGTGTGCTTTGCAGCCTGTGAGAGGGTCTGCTATTTGTTTGATGAGAGGTAACCTGGATAAGTATTGTGTGTATGAAGGGATTGAAAACATTTTATTAACAATTATACAAACACTGCTAACTGCTAGTAAAGTTGCCCCTGCTGTCTGAAACTTAATATACAGATGAATTTTTTCCCCAGCTCCTGTGCTAATCTTGGAAATGAGTTCCCACTTAACCACAAGAATCCAGGCCTGAGAGCATATGTGCGATTAACTGTATCTGCCAAATCATTCTGAGCCTCAGAGTGTCTCAGGCTTTTAGACTTAGGAATCTTTCCAGCTCGAAAAAAGAAACACGATAATAAAATAAAAAAGCTACATCAGCTTCACTGCAAGAAAAATACATTTCTGAATGCAGTCAAACTGCTCTCCTGTCTCAACTCTCTAAATGGTACTTTTGCCTTTCTGCACATTGCTGTTAGCTTGGATTGTGTACAGCACAGCTGGATAAAATGATGTATGAGTGAATCATTTTACGAAACAGAAACTGTAGATTTGCTCATGATAGGCTCATGCTTACTGGCATTGGCATGTTGGTAGTTGCAGTTCAGCAAAACTTGTAGAGACAAATTGAAGATTAGCGGACCTAGAAAGGGGTACACCTTGGCCGGAAGGACCCTCAATAGAAAAGAAAACATACGACAGGGCAGAAGAGAAAGGAATCAATGGACAACAATACAAGAATTGAATATTAATGTTTCCCTGACTAATCACCCCACATACCACTTAGGTGGCCTTGATGTTTTATGTCTAGAAAATGTTATATTTCATCCCTATGCCTTCCATGCCTTGTAAAATATGTTATACAGTATTTTAGTCTCATGGATATATGGAAAGGTCAAAGGCTAAAAAAATAAAAACCAGAGGCAACAGTTGTCAATAAAAGATTGTGGCTACTACTTAGTCTTTAGAGGTCACCAGGGAACAAACATTAGATTTTACAACAAAGAAGAAGTCAGAAAAGCAATATTTGTGGATTGTAATGTTAAGAAATAACACAGGGAATCACAATGGAACTCGAACCTGTGGTTATTCTACTCACCTGCTTATGGTCTGTGGAAATAATACTGATTAAGAAGAGACTTAGCAGTTTTTTTGCGATCACAACTTTAACCCACATTAAACATGAGTTTTCATCTAAGCAACTATATAGTGTTTATTCTGCTTTTCTACCATGGTTCTTCCTCTCAGTATCCACACTTAACTCTTTGCTGCGCTTCCCAAATGGCTCATTCTGCATTTTTGAACCATGGAGATATCTTCAAATTCCCATAGCAAGTCAAAAAACTTCCATTTTCATTGATCTTGCTATCAATTGCAACTTTTATTTCGCTACATATATATTTCTCTTGGAATTATGGATATGTAGAATCACTGCAGCTGACTCAAATATTACAATGTATAAAATGCCTGCTATATTGCCCCAAAATAGAGAAATATTTATCCTCAACATTCACTTCTACTACAACAATCTACTACAATAACACAGAATTTATAAAGAGGCAAGTGGCACAGAAGCCAAAATAGTCAAGAGAAGAACAAGACGAGACATGTCCTGATTTTAGCTTTCCAGAGCATGAATAGAAAACATATAATATATATTTATTGTATATACATTTATATATATAAAGAAATAAATGACCAGACTGTGCATAATCCTCAAGGGGTTTAACATACACTCCACCAAACAGACTGTTGCAACATAAAGAAAATCAGGGTTGCCAACCATAGCAAAAAGTTTTTTTTACTCATATTTTTTTAAACACATTGCACATCCAGATGTTTACTGACATTTTGAAACTCACAAATTTGCCAAAGTACAAAAATGGGTTCAGGAATTAAAATGAAGGATTTTCCATGACACACAGTCTCACAAACACATCAGGGAATATTTTATGTTTCATTTACAAGTCCAAGACTGGCTCATGATTTTACCAGTCTGGACACGTTAAAATGTTTCCTGATTCTCAGAACTTATTAATATATTTACTGACTGTCGGCAACCCCGATGATAATAATGCCACTCTCAGATATTAGGGGAAATTTTGAAAAGTCAAAAAGGTTTTTTGACCATTACTGGTATCATCTATTTAAAAAAAGATTTATAGCCATGTCAGAAGTCACATTTTGAACATCAAAAAGCTGTTTTCGATCCTATACAATTGAATAAATGTCATCCATTGTGTGCAACTCTGATCTGACTTCATGAGATAGACACATGAAACATTTCTGGCGCGATGCTAAGATCTAAACTGGTCATACAATAAAGATATATTGGCAACTTATTATTTAATCATTTGAATTAGGAAAGTAGCAAAATACTTGCTCAGTGATGGTTACCTATAGTAAGAGGTTATGCACAACAACAAGGACAGTTTTTGGATGTGAGAACACTTGTAAATTTGTAGGAAAGTCATCAGACGGGACATCTCACTGCAAATATTATTAGATTCTATGCGATTCTAAAATTTATCTGTATGTCAATATAATGATTTTGGTGACTCATAAAGCCCTGTAAGAAAGATTTAGTGCTAGGCATATCAATTAGCTTTTTATGGGAGATATACTGTCCTCTGTAACACCATTAATTGATTGCAGTACAGCTGTTGCATCATTTTCTTTGGTAAAGCTGCACATTGTTTTTCTTTACAAACACTGGTTAAATGAACTGTACACCCTAATCTAAAAGAGCCTCACATTTTTCTACAGACTGTTTGCTCAATAAAACTGCCAATTCTTTAATATGAAAGTCGTGACACATTTAAATGGTTTAGTAATAATATTTACTATGTTTTGGAATTTGAAAGGGAACATGAAGTGTTAAGTACAATATGTGGTTCCCTACATTTACAATAACATTTAAATGGCTGCTGGTTGCATAAAAATGGAAGTCCTTGATAGACCCTTTCTTGTGTGATCCAACTACATCACTGTGTTTACATACACAAACAGGTGAAAAAGGCCATATCATGTATTCATAAATATATATGCAAAACCATATGATTTTGCAGATCTAAAAGAACACAATTCCATAAATTAATATATATTTATTTTAAAAAAATGTACTTTTATACAGCATTTCTCTCTCTCATCTTCCCTGTCAGTCTGCCTTTTCTTTCCAAAGTCAGATAGGCAGGGCTAAATGAGGATTGACATTATGGGGGGAATTCATGAAGCTCCGAAGTGAGGCGTGTAGTGTTCGCCTCA
>WMED01014265.1:0-14088 GCA_019650415.1 Pipa parva | reverse complement strand
AAGTGCACTGCTTCTGTTATCGCTTTAAATCCAACTTTGTGCTGCTCCTTCTCATTTGGAGACCACACCCAATCTCTTCATAGTTCAAACAAAACAATTTCTAGGGAAGAAGTGCAAACAAGCACTATATAGTGCCTTTATCAGTGTGAATGAACGTAAGAAAGAACCAAACGTCCCTTTAATAACTACCCTTATTTCAGGGTGATGTGCATAAATCAACTGAAACACCAAGTGTGATTAGTAAACACTCTCCGTGACAATCCTCAGTGGCTAGATAAAATGCTTACCAGAAGCAAGACCTTTAACCGCTCATCAGTCTATTGCAGACTATGTCTTTGCATCGCTTGAACCTCTTAGTCAGGATATCTCCTTAACCAGGTGACCAGACAAACTTTTAAATGTCTTACATACGAATCCACTTTTGTCCCAACTTATCCCATTTATAATCCAGGGTTATTCAGACTCCAGAAACATGTTAATTGCAACGATAAAAAACTTTTATTTGTATACCTCAGCATACAGCTGATTAGCTTGTTAAAAGACAAGCATTTCTTAGTTAAAAAATGAATGACTCCTTTTAAACGAGAATGCGTATAAAGAGCAGGAATATATGTAAAAAACTGCTCAGAGTAAAACTAATAGAACTCGTGCTAGCTCAGAACCAAGTATAATCAAAGTCAGTAGTTACATACATAACTCCATTAATCTCTAGCACATAGTGGATTAAATAGCATTCAAGTTTGGAATCAAAAAAACGTTTAAAAACTCACTACGCGTTTCGCCAATGGCTCTATATGTTGCTTTCCTCAGGAGTGAAAAATCGATAGCATTAGGACCAGGTGGTACTTGGCTTCCACTGTGTGGGGTGTTTGTATAGTACTGTTGGGTTGTTGGTATAGCTAGCTCTTGCTTACATGGTTGTTTAGGACCTTATCTTTGGGAGTGCTGGTTGGAGGTTTGGTCTCCTCTTATTTTGAAATTGTGCCAAAGTGACCAGAGTCGATAATGTTTATCTGTTGCCTCTAGATCCTGTGCTGCTGCCTCATATTCTGCATTAGCGTTTATCTCTGCTAGTATTGTTTCTATCGTTGGGGTGTTGATTTGTTTCCACGATATGGAAATTGATATTCTTGCTGCGATTAGTAAATGTTGGATGGTGTTTGTAATTGATTTAAAGGGTATGTCTGGGAGTATTCCCAGTAGTACCATTTATGGTGTTATTGTGAGTGTAAGGTCTGTGTTCTTTTTAATACATATCTTTCCAAATGTGTGTTAATTTTGGACAGTTCCAGAAAATGTGGGTGGGGGAACCCTTATTGCCACAATTTTGCCAGCAAAGGCGTGAATGTCCTGGCTAAATATGTGTTAGTTTTGCTGGTGTGAGGTACCAGTTAAGTCTTATCTTGTGTAAGTTTTCCCAATGGTTGCAGCATTTTGTGTATTTTTGAATCTTATTTATGGCTTCATGCCAGTCTTGAGTACCTATTTCCATCTTTAGTATTTTTTCCCACTTTTTATATGGGGTCTTTTTGTTCTGGATTGGGGGTGTTCAGTGTATTGTAGTGTCTGGTTATTCCTCTGGTTGTTTGGTTTTGGGTACTGCATTTTTTACTGAAGGCAGAGAATGTAAGTTTATTTGCTTTGTGTTTTGTTGTTGTTATGTGTCTGATTTGTAGGTATTTGTAGAAATATCATTTTGGGCAGGTTAAATTGGTTTTGTAGTGTTTGCTAAGGCAGCAATGCATTTTTTTCTATTAGTTGGGCAAATGTTTTAATTCATGAAATTTATTAAACTTGGAAAAGCCCGCTTTGGCTTTTCTGAGTTTAATTGGGCGAACACCCGGAAATTTCTCGCAGTAAGCATCGCGAGATTTGTTATGATCGATACTTACCAAAATAAACTTTTTCTATTGAATATTTCCATGGAAAGCTAGCCATACTACACTAATGTAAAGTATGTCTACCTTATCCATGGATATATTCAATGGAAAAAGTTTCTTTCTATAGGTATCGATCGAGACAAGTCTTGTGATACTTACTGCAAGAAACTTCCGGGTGTTCGCCCGATTATTAAACTCGGAAAAACTCGTTTTCGCTTTCACCCCTAGTGTTTCCCAGTTTGTTAGGGACAGGTTGGGTATTAATTGTTCAGATACTTTCATTGGAGTGTTCAGTGCGGGAAAGTTAATTGTGGTCTAATGAATTTTGGTTTCCCACCAAATGAGTATCATATCATGTGTTAATATGGAGGGTTGGTGGTGTGCAATGTATCATAATGATATTTGGGGGGTGGGCTCTGATTGAGTCTAAGATAATTGCACGATGGTATAGTTTGATATTTGGGACTGCTAAGCCTCCTAATTGTTTTGATGGGTGTAGCTGTGATACTGCTATTCTAAGTTTTCACCCTGCCCAAATGAAATCTAAAATTAGTTTCTACAGTTCTGTTAGGTATGATGGGGCAGCCCTGTAATAATATTTCAGAGCATGCATAACTACATATCACATATAACCATATGCCAATGTTCCATTTGCCAGTTTTCCTTAAACATATACCAATAAGTATCAGCCAAAGTAAAGTGTCATCTGATATAATTAGCAAAAAAAGCAAGACTGTTACCATAAAGGGCTTCACTGTCAGCATTTCTGCTGTATCTCAGCCCAGTTTTGTTGAAGAAAAGTTGATCTTCTTCTTCATGCAAAGGTGGAGACAGTGAAGCAAATCCAGTGCTTCCATAACCTCTCTGGAGGATAAGGATGTGATGGTAAAGCATCCAGGAAAAAAAAAAGTAGAAAAATCACTTTCATTTTAAACCAAAACTCAAATATGTCACACTCAACACTTCTTGATACTCACATAATGTGCCAGGTGTAAGTTCATGCCTTATTGTTGTATTGTATTGCTATAACCTTATAATACACACAGGAAGTTGCTAGAACTTCCTTTAAATTATAACCTTATAATCGACTAGTTCTGACATCAGAACTATCTGATTATAACTTAAAGCAACCATCACTCCACTTTCTTGTTTAAAAACATAACTTTGAAACATGTTGATGCTTCATTTTTTTCAAAGCTACTTTTGTACCCTTTCAGTGAGGAAATGCTTACAGGAGATCATGGGATTTGTAGTAATGCATGTTCTGAAGCATTATTACAGGGCAGCAAAAAATCTTCTGAAATTTAATGACAAAAGGAGAAGTTAACTAAGATTTATACAATTATATAGAGCAACATGCATATGTGTATAAAAGCTTATATATATATATATATATATAGAGAGAGAGAGAGAGAGAGAGAGAGAGAGATAGAGAGAGAGAGAGAGAGAAAGAGAGAGAACACATTAAAATAAAGATTCTCTATTAATTTTATTCTCACTCATTCAGTTCTTTGTAGGAAGAAATTAGGAACACATAGCTTTACTGCAGAATCACCCTGTAGCAATTAAAGTGGCAAGATTTTTATATTTGGATGCAAGAACAGCACAAAGTCTTCCTGTTGTTCTTGCTATAATACATTACTTACCTGGAGCTTTTCCATAACAGACTGGGTGCACTTTACAATATGAAATAAAAATAAATGAAAGTTCACCCTGAGCAATATATAAATCGGAACATGGTGTTTATCAGCCTCCAGGGGAATGGTGCATTAATCAAATGGCTTGGCAAAGAGGTGATGATTCTGTGGAACAGCAGAGACTTCAGACTGTGTAATGGAAATTGTAGAGCCCAAGGCTAGGTAGGGAGTAATGAGTATTTTTACATGCCTTTCAACTGCACATTGAACAGGGTAAGGCATGAGAAGATGGAGGTTATTTGGATAGCCACCATACCGATTAATTAAAGCTACAAAGGACATATTTTATGCAATTGCAAGATACGGCATAAGTTTAATTTCATTAGTTCACTGAACAGCAGAAAAGGTTTAAGTAGATATTAAAATAAGTACCAAGCCTCTGAGAGAGAAAAAGAAACAAAGTGTTAAGTCATCTATAAAAATCATGACAATAATATGGCTGAAAGGGGGGGGGGGGTGCTGGAACAGGCAAAAAAGAGCATTTCCTTTGCTTGATTTAGCTATGTGGACTAGCTTTGCAACAATTTGACTCAATAAAAATGCACCGAGTACACAGAGTACAAATAACTAAAAAATGGAGGGTACAACAACTGAAATTATGGAGAAACATTTCAACTCTCAATATTTAAAGGAGTCCTAAAATAAAAAAAAATAAAAAAGGACAGTTAAAATACTTACCTTATACAAAGCCGATTGATTACAATCACAGCATGAGCTATGCTGTAACTAGCCAGCAGCCGAAGCTTCCCCCGACACCTCCTGCACAGCACACTGGCTGACTGAGAAGCCAGCATGTAGCTCCAGTCAGCCAGTGCTGTGAAGAAGCGTTGGGGGAAGCATTAGGAGCCGGCTAATTACAGCACAGCTCATACTGTAACTGTAATTATTTGCCTGTGTATAAGGTAAGTATTTTAACTGTCCTTTTTTGTTTTTTTTTACTTTAGTTCTCCTTTAAAAAACCTTATATCTGCTGAAGAGAATCCATATGCATAGTCCTTTACTACTGACAGTATTGAACAAGCTAAGAGGCAAATACAATTTAATGGAATTAGCAAATGCCTGGAAGCCAAACCTCAACAGACAGTAATGATACCACCCAGATATTATACAAATCAAGTGCAGGAATGTAAAACTGTAAGAATACAACATGTGAGAGGAGGATTGGTTATTGAAATTAAGCCTAGCGCTCATGAGTGAAACCCCTAATATGGCTTTGGAGCTTGTTATACTCCAGAATTTATTTCTGGATTTGTCAAGGAAGCCTTATTGCCATTGGGTCCCTGTAAGAACATGGATGATATTTACCAACATGAGAAAATGAGCTGTCTGGGAAGCCATCTCCAAGAATCCAAATGAATCAAACCAAGTGTCCCTACATTGCTACCAATTATCCTATCAGACATATCATTATTCATGTGTCTTGTCTGGTTGTAGAACTGTTTGTTTGTCTTGCTCTTTTCACAGTAACCATTGTGTAAGTCAACTAAACTAAGTCTTTCTGATCATAAATTTAATCCCAGCCACCCAGTAAGTCTGGTCTCTTAATTGGTGGTTACTACAAACTACACAATTCCAAATGAATAATCTGTTTCAATATTTGTTCAAAATTCTCAAAATAGTATTCAGAGACATACCATAACTTGTCTATTTTATTTCTGACTTGATATGTATCTGGTCATGAAAATGTAAGTATCCTTGGTAACATGCTATATGTGATTACTATGCCCAGTGTATCTTTTACTTGTATCAGAAAAACTTACAAAATATCTCTCTTCTTCCACAAACCTGCTTTTCTCCCCAGAAAAACAACTACATTTTGCAGAAGAGACTTTTCTTTATGTTGGCTGATTTTATTGAACTTAAGAATGTATAAATGATATCAGGTAAAATGTTGGTTTGATACTTATTATTGTAATAATAATGCTTGTTGTAGTTATAAAACGGATTTAAAAGTCCAACTGAGAAATCTCAATTTCAACTCTCATTCCAACCACTATTTAAAAACTGTGGCGCTTAAGAATCATGTGACTACCTGGAACAAATTTGGCTCATGGAGAGCTCTTCTTCTCCCACACTCCCTGCTCCGTGGGACACAGTGGTGGAGTTGGACTTCTCCTTGCCTCCCGCTGTTGCTTCAAACTTATCAGCATCCCTCCCTGCTTTCCCTCCTTTGAGGTACATGCTGTCCAGATTTTCTATCCCCTGCCTCTACGTCTTGCTGTTGTGTACAGACCGCCCTCTGCTTCCTCACCTACTGCATTTCTCTCAGACTTTGAGTCTTGGCTCTCCTTTTTTTCTATCTAATGATAGTCCGGCACTAATTTTGGGGGACTTCAACTGCCATATTGATGACTCCTCTCTGTCTTGGCCTTCACATTTTCTCCATCTAACCTCCTCATTTGACCTTCAACAGTGGACCAACTCTAGCACCCACAAGGATGGTAATTATCTAGATTTGGTTTTTACTAAAAATGCCTCTCTCTCAGCTCTTAATATTTGTCCCTTTTCTCTTTATGACCATCACCTTCTAAACTTTTCAATCTCGCACTCTTCTCTGCTACCTCTGCTAACTACTAAATCCTTTAGTTGCAACACACATGCTGTCGACTCGCAGGCTGTCTCCTCAAGCCTCTCCTCATTTGTCCCCTCCTCTGATCCTTATGGTATTGCTACTTCCTATAACTCTATCCTATCTACTGTTATTGATTCATTTGCCCCCCCTGCGGCCTCAGCCTGCTCGCGTCTGCAATCCTTGCCCCTGGCTAAATGCAGAAACCAGATTTATTAGATCCTGCACGAGTATTGCAGAACATCTATGGAGAAAATTTCATTCACTTGCAGATTTTCTTCATTAAAAGTTTCTGCTTTCCTGTCTTAACTTTTCTCTCTCCCTAGCCAAACAACCATATTACAGCACTCTCATAAACCAAAACAAATCAAATCCCCATCTCCTATTTGCTACATTCAACACCCTTCTATGTCCCTCTCCCTCTGGTAGACTAATCCCTCCTCATTTCCCCCAAGACTTTGCAATGTTCTTCAAAAGCAAAGTAGATATTATCCACAAACAGATAACACATAGACACCATAGATACCAAAATCTCCCCCTGAGTTTCTGAATTCCTTTCCTCTTGCTACCCAGTCTGAAGTTTCTCAACTTGCTTGCTTGACCCCATGCCTTCTTTTCTACTAAAGTACTGCTCTGTTGCTCTTGTGCCAGTCCTAACATACCTGTTCAACTCTTCCCTGTCCTCTGGTCTATTTCCTCATTATTCAAACCGGCCTGCATCAAACCCATCCTCAAATATGCTACGCTGGATGCTCAATGCCTCTCTAACTACTGTCCTATCTCTCTCTTGCCTTTAGCTTCTAAACTTCTGGAACATCTGGTCTGCACCCACCTTACTATTTGCATGCCCATCATCTCTTGGACCCTTTGCAATCTGGTTTTTGACTGTGGTGCTCTACGGAGACTGCTCTGTGCAAACTTGCAAAAGATCTCCTGATTGCCAAAGACAAGGGGCACTTTTCTATTCTTATCCTCCTGGACCTATCCTCCGCATTTCATACTGTTGATCACTCCCTGCTTGCACAGATTCTCCATGCACTTGTTATCCATAATCTTGACTGACTTCTTACCTTTCTGATTACTCCTTCTTTGTCTCCTGTGGTAATGACTCTTCCTCCTTTCTCACTTTGTGCGGGAGTGCTTCAAGGCTCTGTTCTTGGTCCTCTCCTGTTCTCCCTGTACACACTCTCCCTGGGTGATTTCATCAGCTTGTTTGGTCTTAAATACCACCTGTATGTGGATGACACCCAACTTTACTTATCTGCCACTGCACTAACTCCTGAAGTCAATACTAAAATCTCTAACTGTTTCCTGGCTATCTCCTCTTGGATGGCCTGGCGCTGTCTCAAGCTAAATCTTGATAAAACTGAACTGATTATTTTCCCACCTAAACCTGTTCCTGTTTCCTCCTTTTCCATTTCAGTTGATGTGATCATTAACTCTGTTACTTCTGCAGGTTTTCTTGGGGTGACTTTTGACTCTGCTCCTTCCTTCTTCAAGCATTTTTGCTACTACTGCTAAAAACTGTTGCTTTTACCTTCATAATGTTGCCAAGATATGTCCGTTTCTCTCTGACCACTGCTAACACCCTTATGCATGCCCTTGTCTTATCCCACTTGGACTATTGTAATGCCCTTCTAACTGACTTCCCAGTTTCCCATCTTTCCCCACTCCAGTCTATTTTAAATTCTGCTGCTAGAATAATTTCCCTCTCTCCCCTGAAGTCTCCCTCCAAACTTGGCTCCCAGTTAATAAACATTTTATTTAGTGTCCTACTTTTGACATTTAAATCACTTTACTCTGCTGCCCCTCCATACATAACTTCCCTTGTTTGCTTGTATGCACCTAGCCATCAACTCCACTCTTCACAAGGCAACCTTCTTCAGGAACCCTTCACCAAGACTGCCCGTTCTCGTCTTAAACCCTTCTCTCTTGCTGCCCCTTATCTTTGGAATTCTATACCCCTCTACCCCTCAAGAGCAATCCATCAATATCTTCAAATGCAAATGAAAATCTTCCCTCTTGGAGCACTACCACTGGTTTTCATGTCTATATTAATATGTACACAATTGTATTCAAAATCTATATTTATTTAATTGGCACCTATATCCAAATGATCTGTCACTTTATCCTACTGCACTTGTTCCCCTCCTATATGTTTATGTAAGCCTTCCTCCTACTTAGATTGTAAGCTCTCTGGGACAGGGCCCGCCGTCCTCTTGTTTCAATCATAACTTGGCACTTAGAGTGATGTATTTCTTGATTATATGCTTGTATTTTACTTCACCTGTTCTTTGTTCTGCACTTTACCCTTGTCTGTATTATTACTGGATTGTACAATGCTGCGTAACCTTGTGGCACTTTATAATTAAAAATATACATACATACTAAGAATCCATTCATGCACCAAGTACAGAACTTGCCGAATAGAGTCAAGAAGACCCAAAGCAGCCAAGGAACACCGTCGCATTCCACTTACCTCATTGTGGAGCGGCGCTCAGAGGAGGTGCATCACTGGAATACTCGAGGAGGCGAGTTTGGCTATGGGCAATGTGAGCGTCAGCACCCCTCAAATAGATTGCGCCCTGGGCAGTCGCCCACATTGCCCAGCGCTAGAACTGGCCCTGATCACTGTTAGCAGGGACTGAGATTGCATCATTAGCAATCAGCACCCTAGAAATCGCATAACGCGCGTGACGTCACTGACGTCTACATACCCGACAGGTCACAGAGGGAGGATCCAATGATGCAATCTCTCTCTGAGTCGGGTAATGATGCTGATTGCAAATGATGCGGCCTCAGTCTCTGCTAACAGTGATCACTGTTAGCAGGGACCGAGACCACATTATTAGCCATCAGCATCATTACCTGACGCATCAGAGAGAGATCGCAGCCTTGGATCCTCCCTCTGTGACCTGTCGGGTATGTAGACGTCAGTGATGTCACGCGCGTTATGAGATTTCTAGGGTTTCCGGGTTTCTAGGGGTTCCGCCAGAAATTCTATTACATCAAAGGGTTCCCCTGAAGAAAAAAGGTTGAAAAACACTGATCTATACTATAAGGAGAGAACTATTCATTTTCTCAAAATAAGTAGCAGTCAACATCAAAATTAATGCTGAAACCAGCTGATTGCACACTGCACATTATCTCAAATCATATTTAGATATTTTGTGGCAGTTTGACATATTTTGCTATTCAAACAGCAAAGAAACAGTAAAACAATGTGATTGCTTAGAATAAATGACCAGACTTGAAACAGGCAGTTTTGTAAATAAGATGTCATTACACACTAAGAACATTTATCTGCTTCAAGGAACACTATCACTACGTATATAAATCCACCAAGCTGTAGTGGATATTGTAGTAGCTGTTAAATTAAGGATTTTTACAAATAATGTGACGGAAATTTGAACAACTGATGTGTGAATTCAGAAAGTTTCCAGTCAGCAGATCACATAATGCCAGAATGACAACACAAATGATCTGGATTCATGAAGGCAAAAATGGTAAAGATGAACGCTAATATATATATATATATATATATATATATATATATATATATATATATATATATATGTACTGTATATATATTAGTATGTATAGAATAGCTGTGATAAACATAGATTTTTACATGCACTACAACATGGGAAATAGGGAAATATCTGTATGTACCAACAGTTCCTGTTTATAATAAATAAATAAATTACCAGAATTCATGCCTTTGGTCTATTACTGGACACTCAGGGTTGCATATTCCTTGCAGTTTTTGTATATGAAAGTGACCATAAGCAAAATATTTAGGGGGTTATTCACTAAGGTGCGAATTTGACTGTCGAATTTGCAAACAGCGGATTCCCATAGTAAATCCGCTACAATTTCCCCATTGTAAAGCCTGCGACAATTTTCTCATTATAAAGACGTGACTGTGATAGTAGCAGCCTATTGCGACTGTCTTTATCTGGCGAATTCGCACCTATACGCAACAATTCAGACTTTAGTGAATAACCCCCTTACTCTCTTTCCAATCAGCCAGATTCCTACATTCATATTGTGGAAAATGAATATTGTAACCAAAGTTAGGTTCATCTAAACAGATAGGAAGCATGATATACATAAAAATGCCAAAATGTCCAGTTTAAACTGTAACATAGTAATCATATTATGTCAGAAATGAATGTTTTCTGTATTTATGTGTTATTCAGAAGCCAGCGAATTCATAAAAACAAACCCTTTTAGTAATACACGTAAGTACCTACTCTTGATTACCATGAGCAGCATCATACAATTTCATGTAAGAATTTAGTGGCAGATTCCAGGTTTTGCTGCTGTTGGTGAATTCAGGGCCACACTATAGAGTGGGACATGGTAGGTAGTTTATAAAAAAAGATCAGCAAGAACAGGAGATTACATCTAGTCCACTCTAAAATAAACCTTCAGCAATTGAAAATGAAAGACTGGTTTCCTATAACAATAAACTATACAATTGTCACCTGCCAAATGTCCATCAATCTTAATATAAAGTATCTAATACTATGTATAGTGGTGTACACTGTTATGTACGTGAATTGGTCTAAATCCAACTGTTTACCATATTAGCAGCACAATCCAACTACAGATACCTGGCATGTGAAAATGGAGGAACATAGGAGACTGGTAATCATTAGCTTTCCTGACTTGTCAATCATTTTGTAAACATAATCCAAGAATTATCAGACAAATTCTTTTTGCTTGTGATGCCTACAAAGACAGTCTTTGGGGATTAGAACACAGGGAAATTGAAGAACAGATGCAATGGATACAGAGGTCTAGTAACCTATAGCAACCAATCAGCACTAAAGATTCACTGGAATAGGGGAGCCAGAATAATGAAATCTAACCACTGATTGGTTGTTTTTGGTTCCTATACCTCTCCAAAGATTCATCTTGTTGACAAATTCCCCTGTTTGAGTATTAAGCCAGAAGATCCATCAGACTATATACATTTTATTCCCCTTACTGTACCTTCACTTGCTCAAGTTAAATGTCTTAGGTTATACTTACTAAATTTATGTTACTTTGTCTTTATTAAGTTGCACGTGTTCTATGAGAATAAATAAGCATTAACCAAGAATTAATGAAAGACAACTACTTCAAAGCACACGTTGGCACTTTGGACTAACAGGTTATTGTTTATGACAACCTTTTAAGATAAATTCCCTCATCTGTATTTTAGGGTTGTGCTAAAGAAAACAACAAATGCACAACACATAACATATTTAAACATGTAAAGCCAAATGAAAGTGAGATCAATGTCACATGAGCCATTTTATCATTTGTATCAAAACCATCTACAACTTGCAAGGGCAAATGCAGTCCATGCATTTGCATATCGGAGCCCATGTAGCTTTACAGTGAGACAAAGAGGGTTATTAATTAACGGGGGCAATCATTTACAGAGGTCTAGTAATCCACAGCAACCAATCAGAATTTGTCTTTCAAAATTCTAGCTTCCCTATACCAATAAATGCTGACAGCTGATTGGTTGCTATGAGTTACTACACTTTCAGAAAGATTGTCCCTGTTGATGAATTCCCCTGAGACCTGAGTATTTCTGTAGGGGTCTCATCAGAATAAAGTTCCTGTAGACAAAACGACAAGTGGGTTAATGGCCCACTATTTAAAAGAAAAGTTCTAATGCTATGCTTTATCTTTGGTTAGTGATATTGCTGCCGATTTTAGCTTCAGCAACAAAATGACTTGTGCGACATTGCCATAAACATGACTGGAACATTTGCTAAGAAGGAAAACAAAGAATAAACAAAATATGGGACAATTACCAAATTTTATTAGAGGCAATAAAATCTAAGTAAACAATTAACATTATTAAGCCTTTAAATCTAACAATTCTCTCTTGTTAAAATGTTTTATTTATCCAAGTGCTCTTGGAGTGTCCTCTTGTAGAAAATAATTTTTTTTAACAAATCTTAATGGAGAAATAAAGACGAAGAAGGTTATTCACTAAGGTGCGAATTCAACTGTCGAATTCACAAACAGCGGATTCCCATAGTAAATCTGCGACAATTTCCCGATTGTAAAGTTGCTTTAATTTTTTAATGTTAGAATTGCGACAATTTTCCCATAATAAAGTTGCGACTGTGATAATATTCTCATTATAAAGATGCGACTGCGACAGTAGCAGCCTATTACGACTGTCTTTATCTGGCAAATTCGCACCTATACGCAACAATTCGGACTTTAGTGAATAACGCCCTAAGGCTGGCTGACCTATTTTTACAACAAAGAAAATCTTAGTTACCTCAGAAAACAACTCTGGTAC
Source organism: Pipa parva (assembly GCA_019650415.1). NCBI lineage: Eukaryota > Metazoa > Chordata > Amphibia > Anura > Pipidae > Pipa > Pipa parva. Next base: position 1,626 of record WMED01014265.1, on the reverse strand, counting down.
CTGAGCAGCTCCACCCAGAATCAATTGCAAAATCACCCATCCCCACTAAACGTTGTGCACTTTACTGGGATGTTCATGCACTGATGCTGGCACAGTAAATTGAAATTGCACTTTATACAGCCCCTCCGACATTCTTTATTGACCTATTTTAAAAGCCAAGAAGCTTACCCTGAAGCCAAGTGAGTCCTTTGTTTCCCAATGAAATGAAAGACTACAGAGCCATCACTGAAAGGGTTTCGAACGACTGCCCCCTGTTATGTCTTTGGCACAGCCTCTGGGCCTCAGTACATCTCACAAGCTATTTTACACAGATGCACCAGGTCAGAGTGAATAGTCCTAAACCTGTTCTTCATACAGTGTGAACTGAAAGGCTCCAGCTGACAAAAATTAAGCCTCTTGGCTTTCAAAATGGGTTTATCTAATTAAATACAGTCTGGCTGGCATTTAAGCATGATGTTTTTGGTTCTAATGATTTAATACTGTAATGTTCACACAAACAAATCTATGGTATTTATGATGGTAATGTTAACCCTTTCTTAACTTACTTTATTTCGTCCCAATGTAATTAAACTTTAATTTTCCTGTAATTCTAGTATAAAAAAAATAATGTGGTTTTAAATGGAAAACTAAATGAACAGAATGAAGACTATTCTGTTTAGTATTATGTAATCATTTTAATAGTAATTCAAACATAACCTTTTATTACGTGCAATTTGCACTACAATGGTATCTAGCCACTATTCATTTTATGCAATCCCGCTTTTATATTTCATTTAGAGAGAAATGGAAAAAATGAGGTATTTCAGCCATCAAACTGTACATGTCTGTGTATAGTCACGTGTATATATACAGCCAGAACTGACTGCACGTTGATTACATAACTTGCACATTTTTATGTGTGAAAATGAAATCATACACCTGTAGATTTACAATGTTCACGATGATAACAGATTTAAAGTGGTGAATACATATTAACCTAATATATGGATGACACTATGGCTGTTTCCGGTAACATATGCACAAACAGCAAATAAAATAGAGATCTAACCTTTAATGCCAATGTAATATGTATTTGTCCAATTTTACCTAAATATTAGGGACTTATGCACCACTTGATTGTTTTGTAATAACCGTTATAAGCAGAGGAACAAATAAAGGACAATATCCAAAGTTAGTCACCAGTTTCCATCAGCATTATCAGTATAGAGACAATACGCACAAGCAGTCCAAGACTGTGTAGTCTACTAGGTTACTGTCCACTATATAAACCTGGGCAAAAGGAGCAGAAACTAACTACAGAGTCCTAAGCAAACTGAAAAATGACTAAGGGTCAGGTAAGTTCTAAGGCAATCTATGTATCTGACCCTTTTACAAAATAACGCAAAGTATAAAACGCAATGAAAAGGAAATAAAACCACTAAACTGAAGTGATAGAATATATTAGCAACAATGTCAGATATATCAACAATTTGTAATGATCACATATTTAGAATTGGAAGCATTAAAAACTGATGAAAGCTGATGATTCCTCTATAAAACCGAAAGCTGACATGGGTGATGGCTGGTTTATTCTATACAAGTGCTGGTCAACGAATTAGAATAATTTGAAATAGTGCAATCATGAAA
>WMED01014263.1:0-14088 GCA_019650415.1 Pipa parva | reverse complement strand
TTGGTGTAGAAACGTTTCAGAGACTTGGTGTACAAACGTTTCAGAGACTTGGTGTAGAAATGTTTCAGAGACTTGGTGTAGAAATGTTGTAACCTCTATTGCTTCGTTCCTGCATTCAATGTAATGCCTCATGAGGGAAAAGGTATACGTAGGTAAACTGGTTTCCCATAAGGAGGAACTGAAACTGGTTTTCTCTTATTATGTTACAATAAAGTTATCATCTCAGTGTACTTCTGTGGGGACATTACCTGTATTATGCTTTCGTAGACAAGACCTTTTCTTCAAAATGTGAAATACTGTAAGTAGCTTCAGTTCTGAGCAGGGAATTATACATCTGGCACAGTATTCCAGATATGACCCATTTGTTGCATCACTTTCCATTTCAAATCCCAGCTAGGCAATTCCTTGTGAAACTTTTCAATTCTTCCAGTTCCAGGATTTGGTGGGGATGGGGAGAGTATAGGCATTTGCCTTGCAAGTTGGTAGCCTGAGCTCAAATAACGCACTTCTGTTTAACATAAAATTGAAGATTAAGATATCTATCAAGTTATTTGTACTGATGCAGTACTATCTTCATCATTTAACTTAAGGTCCTCCTTATCAGCAACCAATCCGTATTATATATATATATATATATATATATATATATATATATATATATATAGCCAGCCGGAAAACCAATCAAGTTCTACAAGCACTGATTCATCAGCCCCAATTTGTTCTGCCTGAGCCACTGCTGCATACTTAGTGATATTTGTGGCACTTGGGGGGTAATTCAGGAAAGTGCGAACTTACCTAGCGATCCTTTGATTCACCTCACTGAGACTGGTATGGACTCCCTGCTCTCCTGCACGCGGAGATCAGCGAATGCTTTAAAGGTACTCCAGTCTCGTGAGGCAACTCGATTGGTCGCAAAGTGAGCCGAAGTACCTTTAAAGCGTTCGCTGAACTTCACGTGCAGGACAGCAGGGAGTCCATACCAGTCTCGGCGAGGTGAATCGAAGGATCGCCAGGTAAGTTTGCACTTTCCTGAATTACCCCCTTGGAGGTCACTGACTTAAGCCTTTGTCTGAATAGATAAAATCAAATGTATTTATCTCTCCCCTTCACTTCCTTTGTCTTGAATACCAACATGTACAGGGACGTGTGACAATGCTGAACCCTAGCAGCAAGCATGAAGAGTCCCAACAATTTAATGTACCCAGTTTCCTGATACCGGAATGGTCTATACTGCAACCATCAGCATATCATTTTTATTTTTCCCCCAAAACACTATAGAGGGTAATTCAGGAAAGTGCGAACTCACCTTGCAATGCTTCGCATCAGCTCGCCGAGACTGATACGCGCTCCCTGGTCTCCTGCACGCGGAGATCAGCGAACGCTTTAAAGGTACGTTGGCTCACCTCGCGACCACTCGAATCGCCTCGTCAAGCCAAAGTACCTTTAAAGCGTTCGCTGATCTCCACGTGCAGGAGACCAGGGAGCACGTATCAGTCTTGGTGAGCTGATGCGAAGCATTGCAAGGTGAGTTCGCATTTTCCTGAATTACCTCCATAATCAAATGTTGCCATGACTCAATAAAGGTGATTGGCCAACTTACGTTGCTGCTGGGAGATAAAGCTTTCTCTCTCTATAAAGTCCCATCTTACTTCAGAACTAACATAATGTAGCTGAATTGCCAGCTATGTCATTCTCTAGCTCATTTTCAGTAATTCAGCAGTGAAAAATGTTCTTTTACAGATGGCTCAGTTACAATATCATGTTTTATGATCTCCTACGAGGAAGGTCAGAAATACATCTCTATTTTTTTGTTAAAACTCTTTGACCTCCTGTGCTTTTGTGGATAACAGGAAACCTAGTTACAGCTGTAATACAGCAGGAGCAGAGCTGGGTAACTGGGCACTGAAGGCAGATCCTTCCAGGGTTTTATTAACTTGACATCATGCATTTTTTATAGCTCCCTGGTTGGTGCACTTTTAATTTAGCTCCCAACCTTTTCCTCTTCATGTGGATCTTGATGTTTAATAAACATTCTTTAACAACAGATATACATTTTTCAATCTTATCTTGTTCCATGACACTTCTATGGGAGATCACCTCCTATCTCTAAGTTTCCTAAGCAATATCCAGCAATCCTCATAGGTTTCTCCCACATACCAACTCAAATGGCGAAAACCTAGATGAAACTGTTACCTATCCTATTGCAAATCTTAAATAACCTTAAATTCCAATCTTTTCTTTCTAATTGTTTGTCAGGAAATTACCTGGAACTGTACCCAAGGTAGAACAAGCAAGAAAAGTGGAAAATCCAAATAGCCCAGTGTTCACTGACACCCTTATGGGGCCCGGAATTTTCTGCTGCCGACTGAAAGGGCATTGGAGCAACTCCACAAATAGCGTGCGCAAACCAACAACGGACCAAAGGGGTAAACAGAACTCGTAGTCAGACCTGACCATGCCAGGATTTCAGAAATAAGGATAATTGGAAAAACAGGCTAGAGTCGGTACAAAGGAAAAAATGCTTAGGTTGCTCTCAGGATTGAGAAGACCATACTTGGGCACAGATTAAGGGAAATTACCTCACATTTATAGTCCAGGATAACTAGAAATGGGAAGCACATGTGCAAGCAATATACAAGTGTGCAGCCACAGATAAGCACCATGCTAATGAATCAGCACACCAAGAAAACACAGGCTTCCATTGCAAGAAGCCCAACAGGGGAGTGATAGAGCTACTCCCTGGAGCACAGCATAATCACAATTCAACTCAGACCAGGGACGGGTCCCAATGACAAGAGGCTTTCATGACACTGCTGTACACATGTAATTTGAGCCTCATTAATTTGCTTTAAATGTTCTTTAACAGGCATAACTTTTTCAGTCCTTTCTTGCATTTGGGCCAAATGCTAGAAGACACTTCTATTGGAGGGGGTCCCCTCCTATGCCAAAGTTTCCTTAGCAATATCCAGTAATCCTGCTTTGTAGAATAATCGCTGATCAGACTGCTGGAGACTGTTTTGATACCTTTTATTGAACCAACATATTTTTAAAGAGGAAAAATAAGCTTTCCAACCTCAAAGGTTTCCTTTTCAGGGTAGAGTGGCCACTTAAATTTTAGGTTTGCCAGTGGTTCAAAACATAAAAAGTGAAATAAAGGTAATTTACTATGAAAATACATTTTATGATGTTAACAAAGATAGAAGTATAATAAACTGGCCATAAACATTTGCTCAGCTGAACCGACCAATCAAATCCTACCATGAATGACCACCTTGCAAACCCTAACGTGTATTACAGGACTGCTACCACTCTAAAGTGATGATATTCCAGTAAAACCTACCACATTTGTAATAATAAAAGTTTTATTTAACATCCTGGTTGTTTCATGTTTCATTGCATCTGCTCGTTGATTGACACCTATAATTACAGTAGGTGCTTAAGCACCTGGCCACTTCTCAACATGATATGAGGCATTTTCTGTTACTTAGTGCTGCTGTCCCTTTCAGCGGTTTAAGATTATACTGAGCATTATCTTTGCTGCAGGTTTTTTTATTTCAGCGGTTATCAGCCATTTTAGGCTGAGAAAAGCTTCCTGCAACCTTATTCACTTGGATTAGTGACAGAAAGTCTGATATGAATAAGAAAAATGGCCTCAGTCAAATTCAAAGCTTTATCTCTGATGTATTTGTACTTGATAAGCTCCTGAAAGGTGTATTTATAACAAATCCGAAGTAGGAAAAGAGTCGGGACTTAATTTCACTTTAGACATTTAACGCGTTTCGGTTTATTCTGAACCGGCATCAGGAAAGCCATTACATCATCAGTAAGCAACTTTTAACCAAACTTTAACTATTCCACAAATACATTCATATCATAATTAATACTTACTAATTATTATTACTTTCAGTAATAAGAAACACCAACATGTGTTCAACATTAAAGCTTACATGTAAAATGAATACACAGCATCATACCAAAAGATAGCCTAATAACCAGATGGCAAACATAATTAGCTCATTACTAACCAACTATCCACCACCCACACCCATTGATTCACAGAAGCTTTCAATGACATAGAACATCACCTTTAGGCAGATCTGTTTTAAACTTTCTGGTCCTCATAATTAAAGTGCACCTGTCACCTCAAAACTAATACTAAATTAGGTTCTACTAATGAAATCAATGTCTTTGTAAATATATATGTGTTAAAAAAAAAATGTACCTTTATACAGCATTTCTTTCTGCCATCTTCACTGTCAGCCTGACTTTTCTTTCCCGAGCTGAGCTGGGCGGGGCTAAATGATGATTGACATTATAGCCCTTCCAATCAGATAATTTAAATCATGATCTAGGAGGGATTTGATTGGAGGAGATATAATGTCAATCATCATTTAGCTCCACCCACCCAACTTGGGAAAGAAAAGTCAGGTTGACAGGGAAGATGACAGAGAGAAATGCTGTATAAAGGTACATTTTTTAAAATACATATATATTTACAAAATGTTTATTGCATTAGTACAACCTAGATTAGTATTAGAGTTTTGAGGTGACAGGTGCACTTTAAAGGCCAGTTAGTTGGAGCCAGTGCAAGACACCCCCCCATAGAAAAGATTTTCACAAAAGCGCTCAATTAAGTTATGGGGATAAACTAAACTGGTAGAGACACTTACAATACTTTTAGAGTATTGCTCTTCTCGCTCAACATGTATGTGCATCAAACATACCATAATGTATTTCTGGTTATTATTGAAATGACACCACTAACATTTACCATGTATTTAAAAGTTCCTTCTACCTGGCTCATATGTAGGAGATTATATAATGTATTGGCCAATATCCTGCTGGATTGGGTTTGGACTGAATATTCACCCCCTATCCTTCCTTCCCCTGTCTCTCCTCTGTTATAGGCTGCTGAAGCACTGATAGACGCTATTTAGAACAGAAAGCACAGATTGAGGGGATAATCTCTAAAGTCTGAATTGTTGCATATAAGTGTGAATTCGCCTGCTAAAGACAGTCGCAATAGACTGCTTCTGTTGCAGTTGCGACTTTATAATGAGAATATTGTTGCAGTCGCGACTTTACTATGGAAAACTGTTGCAGTTGTAACTTTAAAAATGTTTACGACTTTACAATGGGGAAATTATAATGGTCGCGGATTTGCTAAGGGGAATCTGTTGTTTGAGAATTCAACAGTTGAATTCCCACCTTAGTGAATAACTCCCTGAATGTATAGTACCTATAAATGCATCTGAGGCATTTTCATTTTTGGTGCTATTGTTTATTGTCCCTTTATTCATGGCTCGGAGAGACAGAAAGGAATGCGCACATGTACCTCGACTGTGGTTTGCGTGACATATATTCCACTGACACCTCTTTTACTCCCTAATAATGGATGATAAAATTCATGTAAAATAGGATGAAACTGTTTTAAATTGTAGCATTACGATGTATTACTAGTCTGCCCGATAATGCAAACTGTACATGAGGCCCGATTATGTTCTCTAGGATCTAAAGTCCTTTAAATGCTCACTTTACTATTTAATGCAGAATTATAGTGCTTTGAAATATTATAGCTATTAAAGCTCTGTCAAACTGATAGGTTTGTTCCATAATAAAGAATCTGAAGCAAATCACTCAGTGCAACTTGTCAGATGCAATCGGTAACATCAGATGCATTAGAAATTAACAGGTCTGTTTACAATAGCCTGAAGAGGATTATTTATCGGAGTTAGTAGAGTTGCAAACCATTCCGAATTTGCATACATTCAGCACTTCCCGAATATTCAGGTATTCAACAAACTCTGCTCTGCATTGAGACAAATTCGTGTTCAATTTGGCCATTTACACCATCACGGAGACTTATGGAACTTTTGTGTTACTTTGCATACAAGTCATTTTGATATTAGTTAAGTGTTGGAGTCTACCTCCAAGTGCGGTGGCTCTTTGGCTTGCACTGCTGTCTTGTAGAGCTGGTTTCTAGGTTCAGCTCCAACCTGAATCTCATCTACATGGCATTTGCCCCATACCTGCGAGTTTGGGGACTCCAGTTTCCTCCCAAAATCCAAAAGAAAGACGTACTACTGTGTAGGGAAATTAGAATGTAAGCTCCACAGGGTGGGAACTGAAGTAAATTATGAATCTCTGTAATACTTCAGCGCTATATAAATAAATGTAATACAATATGAACTAGGGATATGGTGACCTAGAAAGGGATGTCACTTGAATCGAAAGTTAGTTGAACATTGCAATGCTGGTGGAATATGTGTACCACAGTACCCCGCTACTGTCTGAATGACTGAGCCCCACTATGAAAATCAAAACTTTGGTAAGGAAATCAGCTGCTTAGTGAATAAGGAGTAGTGAATTCATGATTATTGTGCAATTATCACAATGATGGGAAAATTTGCACTTTGAAGAATCTGTCCCTGAATGTGAACACTGTATCATGCTATTAACATTTTTATTGATATTAATAACCTTTCCAGCAGCACTAATTTCCTAATATAAAATGTTAAATTACCTATAGAAAACTTTAGGATAATGATACAAATAACTCTTTTTAAAAATGTAACCGGGTTGTCAACCCTGCTTAACCCTACTGATAAATCACCCCTGCTTTCCTGTAAACTCAACTCTAACCAATCATACTCAGCTGCAAGGAAGTTGCTGCTACATGAGGCTATGTGGGTCATCTGGACTTTGTAAAATGAGTAAAAATGGCCTGTACATTTTTTCCTAATAGATTTCCTGTTAGTCATAATCAAGTCAATAACATGAAAGTACTCTAGGGTAATTATTACCCCTAAATATACTATTATATTTTCTCCTGATGAAGCTGCAAACTGCCACCAGGTGGCGAAACGCATAGAGAATTAAAAGGACAGTTTTATATTGATCCACTGGGAATGCTGATCATTGTATATGCACTTATATACTTCTGGTTTTGTGTGTATATTTTTAATTGATTAAAGAGATTTTACGCCATGGAGGCTTCCTTTGTTCTTACATGTTTGTGAGAGGATCTTTTTGGCTACAATCGTCTGGTTTATCTGCTTATCCATTCTATGGTTTACTACAAACAATTGTCCAGTCTGGATTGTCTGTTCTTGTGAAATAATCGAGTTATGTGATGTTTAAAGAGACCTAAAGCATATGCATCTGGTGAGCCCCTTAACACACTAGAGCTATGGTGAATGGAAGTTTTTATTCACATCATTTGGGATTTTTCTTCCTTTTTTTTCATTTTTCACATTGTTTTTATCACATATTAGTTTTGATACCTATAGTTTTGTGGTTACTTAGCTTCCGTTTAATAGTTTTTTTTCACACCGATAAGGCACTATCAGTTGCCATTTTTGTGCGCTTTCTTTCAGGAATTTTTTTCATCACGTTGTGTTTTGGGTGCGTTGAGGGTATACGCTTCTAAGAAGAATAGCACATCATTATTGTTGTTTTGGACTTCATTTATTTATTCTTTTCAACATATTCATGCAATTGCTTTTCATTATTTATTATTGTTTATCACTTTATATTTAGTGCTTTTTGAATTTGTTACATAGCCTGTTTCTGCAATAGGTGTTGTGGCTTACTTTTATATCCCACTAACTGTATGTAGTTGAATAATACATCTGTTTCTATGTCACCTTGTCCCTAAGTTCATGTTTAGTAGTAGACTAATTTAGTTTCAGTTTCTCACTAACCGTGCTGATTAGAATATTCATTGTGCCGGCAGCTGACTGAACAGACTTAATGCAAAATCCAATCAAATGCAAGCAAACTGATGCATGGTCAAAGGGGCTGGACTAACTGACGCAGAATTACATTTTTCTAAGAGGGATTTATAAATGTTTTATCAATCAAAAATATTTTGCATTGAAATTAAGAGCTAAGAACTATTAAAGTTAACTTAATATATTCTGAACCTTGGTCATGATGGAGGTTTACTGTGCCTTGAAGCGTTATTTTTTTTATATTGTAATTTGAGTTACTTTGAAAAGAAGTTGTTTGTTCTGCAATAACTTCTACCCATCCATCTGCACTGCTGCAGCTGTGGCATGCTTGGCAAGTGCAAAGCATAATATAGCAACCCCGATTCAATACATGTCTACTGGAAAGCAAAGTCGCATTTTAGAGTAATAGAAACATCTCGTTTGGTAGCTTTTATTGACATTTAATGGGAGCAGCATTATTGCTCTGGGGAACAAAATGTACTGAATCTTTTTGGATCCTGTCCAACACAAAGGAATATATTAATTTTAAAACAAATCCCAAAGAATTAGCAAAAGTAACCAGAAAATTAAATTTCATGTTGTAACTTGAAAATGAAGTTAGACTTAAAAAAAAAGTAAAAGTTGGACAATATTTCTTACAAGATCAAAAAAAATTGTATTCTTTGGGGAAATCCTCTTCAATGGCATCAAATGCAGTATGTTTACTTCCGAAAAAGGTAAACTTACTGCATTCCTGGGGACCTCATAAGTTTGTACTTGAAAGCTAGAAGGTTATTTCCTCTAGGGCTATAAATATTACCTGTCTTTACCGTGCTCTGTCAATAAGCATCAACAATTATATGAGATACATGATGTTGACAGGCAGAGATATAATAATTACAGAGGATACAGGAGGAGTGATGGTCCCAGACCCAGGGAGGGAGGCCCAAAAATTGCATTTCACAGAAAAAGAATAATTAAAAAAAACTGTACTAGAGCTCCTGAAAATCCTGAATGTTTTCCTAGATGCCTGACTGCATGGCCTACTTCTATTAAATTGCAAAAACTATACTAGAGCATGGTCAAGAAGGAATCCCACAGACAGGGATTAAAGGGTATAGCTCAATAGAGGAGTGGAATTAAGATGAAAGCACTGTTGTTTGGGCAGGAAAAAAGTTCCAAATTTTGAAGCCTACTCACATCTAGTTACAACTTTGTCAGAATGGTTTTATAGTATGTCTTTCTCCACTACCAGAAGTGATCACACCAACACACCACGGGGTACAGTAAACTCTTTCAATTCATATTACACAGACAACCTTCTGAAAGGACACTCCCACTTAAAGGTGCTAGCTAATGAATTGCACTAATATTAGTGTATCTTACCAGTGTTAGAAAAACTACTGATCAATAAATCTACTCTAAACTGTGATTTGAATCTACTATTGACTCTACTGTTCCCTAACAGTTGCTTAGGTGTATTTACCATATCGATTTACAATACCCTTAACTGTCCCAGACAGTCCTGTTTTTATGGTCTTGTCCTGCAGTCCCCGATCTCTCTGTGCAGCTCATTCATATCCCTCAAGAGTCCGTGATTCCAAGGGACAGTACTGTTTTCTGGGTCCTGTCCTGTGGTGCTGGGTCCCTGTCCGCCAGCTGGTTTTGGCAGGATGCCATCAGTACACAGCCAATCAGGGGAAAGTGCATTACTGCCGGGCGGGGGGGGGGGGGGGGGGGGGGACTGATCCTCCTTGGAAATTTGAGAGTTATGGAATGTTAGATATTACATGTTCACGAAGTACCCCACAAAGTCCAGTTCATCCATGGATGTAATTACATCATTGCCACGTCACTTGATGATGCAGCAAGATGGTGAGCACTGGGATTGGCAGCAACTATCAATTAGACATACAGGATAGGGCAGGGGGTGCATTGGAAGTCTAAGACTACTACTGGCTCCCCTCCAGACTCCCATACAAACAACATACGGAGAGAGTGACAACACAAACCAATAAAAATCATGTTTGAGAACCACCTGTTTGACCACAAAATTAGAACTGTTTGGCCACACCCATGTATCAAGTACCTGCTGCTATGAAATTACTTGTTACTTAGGGGGTTATTCACTAAAGTTTGAATTGTTGCACATAGGTTTGAATTTGCCAGATAAAGACAGTCGCAATAGACTGCTACTGTTGCAGTCGTGGTTTTATAATGAGAATATTGTCGCAATCGTGACTTTCTTATGGGAAAATTGTCACAATCTTAACATTAAAAAATTGTCGCGACTTTACAATGGGGAAATTGTCACAGATTTGCTATGGAAATCCACTGTTTGCGAATTCGACATTATTCGAATTTGGACTTTAGTGAATAACCCCCAACTGTGTCCCCATTACATACCATTACGTTTCCTCGCCACAAGAGGGGGAAATGCTTCATGTAGCGTTGCATGGTGAGTAATCAAAGTCAAAAAATATCAAGCAACTTTGTGCTTTTACCCCTTAGTCATTAGAATCAAAAACAACTACAGTCCTACAGAAAATAAATAAGGTTCTAGGAAGATAAATGCATGGATTACAGAGCAAGGGGCATGAATCTTTCCCGTTACAAGTGAAATCAAACAAATTCTAGATGCTAGCTTACAATGTCCTGTGATGTTCTGCTGACGTGTTATACAAGCCTACCAACGTGTTTAACAGGAATAAGATTAAAGTGGAATAAAATCTACTTCTACAGTCATTTTTAAAACTTGAAAAAAATCCCTTTTCTAGTCACAGCAACAGAATCAAAAAAGTATCTTTTTTTATTACAACCTTTTTCATCTTGTGTGTTCTGAACAATTTGGTCTCAAGAGAAATGACTCATCAGTGGACTGCTATGGGGTCACTAATGTTCGAGCTAACATAGAAATATGGGAAGAGTGAGTAATATTTTTCATTTATTATATTAAACAAGCACAGCAAAGGTTGTACAACTTATAAAACAAAGAAAATAGGTCCTGATGTCACTGTAAATAAGAAAGGCTTTAAGATGAATACTGTCAGAAGGAAGGTATTGCATTTTTGTCTAATATAAAAGAGAAGGTGTGTGTTGCCACTTTTGATCCGGTCTTGTTGAATAATCACAGATTCAGTTGTTGGAGACAGTTGTGATACTTTAGATTGGACAATAAATGGTTGGTTACGAGGATAAATATCAGCTTACAAACATCAGATGGTTTTTCCTTCAGCAATCCAAGTGATCTTGGAAACTTTTCCATCTTCGCTCGTTACAATTAATTCCAGCAACCAAAATGTATCAGAATGGTGACATTGCCCTTTCTTATGATAATTTATGCATATTGCCACTATGTTCTCACCATTTTATGATGTCAGTTAGGATGACATTGTCTTCTTTAAACAGATCCATTTGAAAATAACATCAGGTTGCTTCAATAACTCTGCTTATGATGAATCTGATACAATACACCCCTGCTACTGTTCACCTGGAAACCCTCAGAAATGGCTTGATTGTAGCGACAATGTGCTAAATAGTGAATATACACAAGTGACTTAATAATGGACAAGTTAATGTGAATTGATGTAAATGTATTTAGCCATGCAAATTCACTCTTTACTTAATAAGCCCCTTAGAACTTTGAGCATGACCTGAGGTTTATAGACCCAGCAACCCTCCAGACTCTCTGTTTGGAGCATTAACAAAACCCAGATTTGCTTTTAAATTACAGCCATTCAGCTGTAGCTGTTGAACTACAACTCTCAGTGCCCACCTAATTAAACACATTCCCAGAAGGAACGAAACGTCTATTGATGCATGTATCATCTAATTGCTGCCACGTTTTGAGTGAAATGCCTCAGTCTTCAGCCGCTTACAATTCTTTAAAGTAATATGGCTGCAGTGAACATGTTCAAACATGGATCCCTGCATTTTAATCAGCAGATAACAGTTCATGGCTTTTCGAGGCTTTTGACTTGCACACTTTTAAAAGTAAAAGTCGCAACAATCAACCATGAACAGTTCCATGAGTTTAGAAGGGATTTTTCCTGTAAAATCTTCAGTAAATGGCACTGTAGTTATTTTAGTATTCAGAAACAAGATAAATCCCATTGTTTCTGAATTCGGATCTTTGACTGCAAGCCTAAATGCACTGTACTTATTTCATACTTTTATATCCTATAAATTAGCAAGGCGTGTACAGAAGAAGCTTTACCCTGCTTACAATGTAAAACATTACATAAATTACCAATGCATCAGATAATGAAAGGATTATTATCACCCAGAAGAATAATGACCCAAAGTATAAAATGAAATATGCAGCTGATTACCTCAATCAGAAGATATACCATATTTTCCGGACTATAAGGCACACTTAAAATGATGAGATTTTCTCAGAAATACAAAGTGCGCCTTATAGCCCGGTGCGTCTTATGTATGGATGGATAACTTACCTCTAGCAGGGGGTCGGCAGGCACAGCAGGCATCGGCAGGCACAGGCATCGGCAGGCACAGGCATGGCAGGCATCGGCAGGCACAGGCATGGCAGGCATCGGGCACATCACGTTCTTTCCATAGCTGCTGCGTCAACACGCAGCACACACCATACTCCTCCCCCTCTCGTGCGCCTAATTAAGTGCAGTGAATATTCATGAACCAGATGAAACGTAATGTGCTGCACCTTATAATCCGGGGCGCCTTGTATACGAACGAAGCTTGCTTAAAAGGCCCTCATAGAAAGTGCAGCTTATAATCCGGTGTGCCTTATAGTCCGGAAAATACGGTAGTTAATGTATATTGAAATGCTACGTGAGACTGAATTTTAACTTTTCAGCCAGCAAATGTGCAAGGCAGCACAAACTCAAGGTTGAGTGGAGAATTTATCAAACTGTGACCTGCCCCATAGATGTTTGAATTCACAATTTTGCCAACTTTTCATATTTAGCTAAGATTGTTACTTTCTGCTAAGGCGTACCAATGTAAATACGTCGATTTGATTTTATCACCCATAAAGTGGTGAAGTGGGGGGCTTAATGCAGGGTTCCTGTCACCAGAGGTGAGCTGACTATGTGAGTTATATAAGGTATGGAAAGCACAATTAACAATTTTGGTATAAACTGATCCTTGTAGATCAAGTACACCCATACATGCTAATTGTCTTCCTTGTGGAAGAAGGGATGTCCCAGCAAGACAATATAAGAAGTCACATGACTAGAGATGTCTGACACTGCTTGGAAGAACATGTTTAAGACTTCAAAGTTCTACCCTGGCCCATTAATCCCAAGACTTGAATGCAGTTGAGCATCTGTGAGACCGCCTCAGTTTTCGTGTTTGCTCTATGGATCCTCCCCCGAGCACTTTCAGCCATATTTTTATAGTTTTGACATAAAGAACATAGTTGTAAAATGAACCACATTAAATGTATTTTAGAGGAAACTGTTCTTTGAAATTTCATCATTTAGCAAGCAACTAATTGGGTACACTGCTAAGTCCCCAGATGTTCCTGTGTACAGTATTGTAAATATATACATTGCAGCCACTCCAATCAGATTCATTTAAAATTATGCTTCAGTCAGTCTGACTGAAGGAGCATCACTGGCAATTTCCTGCTTACCTGAAGGAATTATCCAATCTTATATGGCCGTGTGCTTGCTAAACTTGCTGTATTAAACTGATCGCTGTACAGCTGCAACAAGTGGGTAGGGGAGATAGAGAGGAGACAGGTCCATCTCAATCACTATGGAGAAGTTCTCCCAGGGTTGCTGAGTGCAGTACTCCAGGTGCTGCTTAGAAAACAAATCACTTCTGCAGATACCCAGCTGTTCTGTGTTACCTTAGATTGTAAGCTCTATGGGGCAGGGACCTCCATCCTCTTGTGTCATTCACAACCTGGCACTTAAAGTGATTTTATGCTTGTAAGTTACTCACTTGTAATGTGTAAGGCACTTTTTCCATGTCTGTTGTATATTTGTATTGCTGAATTGTACAGTGCTGTGTAAATTTGTGGCGCTTTATAAATAAAATTATACAGATATACATACATCCATACTTGAGTTACTTGTAAAGGCTGCTTGGAATTAATTGCTGTTCTATTCCTGTAATAACATAACCATGTGAAAATGTCACTTACAATCTAAGAGCACCAGTTCCATTGAATCGATCCCCAGTAGAATGTTGCCAGGATTCTCATAAGTATAGCAGAAATGGGTACCACTATATACACCATTTCTCCCTCAAGCATTCTTCAGAGCTGACATTCCTCCTTTAAAGTCTCTACCCTACTGCACTATAGCTGTCTTCCCTATCCTATGTCTTATACAGTGGTACCTTGAGATACGAATTTAATTCATTCCGTGACCAAGCTTGTAACTCAAGA
>WMED01014262.1:0-14089 GCA_019650415.1 Pipa parva | reverse complement strand
TCCGTTTTTGAGTACTTTCAGTAATGAAGTGGAAAGGTACAAGTTTTATATTAAATTGCTGGTGGGTACTTAAAGGGACACTATTGGCAAAAAAAGTTCCATAACTGTTAAACTACTATATCCTTAAACAGGAACTAAATTATCTAGGGGTGATTGTTAAAGGGGGGGGGGAAATACTTACAACTCAAATTGTTTTCTCCAGCGATGCCTCTTGTTGTCTGTAAAAGCTGTTCTGTCTTTCCACTGCAGCACTGCAATCCCCTTCATTACTGCTTCCTTTTCAAAATCACTGATTCAAGCAAGCGTTGAGGCAGTATGAGGTCAGAGTACAGCAAACCAAACTGTCAGATGCAAGTTAACATAGGTAACATAGCAAATTTGCACAGTGAAAGGAGTACTTGATTTCACTGCACATGTTGTATGGAAGAGGTGGCTCAATGATTACTACTGGGGCTCAGCCTTCATACCTGACCAGGGTCCTATTCTCCCTAAAAACAGCCATGCGTATTACTCTACCCACAAAACAGGACCTATGTATATATTTTAGACCAGGAGAGAAAACAAATCTGAAATGGATATATTTATACAAGTATTAGAAATTAAAAAATAAATAAAGCTATCATTATAAACTGAACAGTCCCTCATTAAGAATAGCTAAACGAGTAATGCAGTAAACAAGTATAGTATACTGGATTTCACATTACGTCCCCATCTATGAGCTGAGATCTCAGAACTAGCAAAATCCACAGCAAAATGAACATTTTAGATGAAAGAAAACAAAGCTGGGGATTTAATACAGACCCTGACCGATTACACTAAGCTTTATTGGGAAAAAAATGAATGCGGATCACTAGCCATCTTCAGCCAGCTTTTAGAAGCCAAAGGAATACTGTAGATAATGTACCACTGTATATTAAAAAAAATACTGGAAAGAACTGTCTTCTAAACAAGTGACCTTGTAGGTCAACTAGGTCAGGGAAAACAATTCAAACCATTTATACAAAACCATGTACAGGGTCATTTATAACTGTTTCCTTTAATTTTCCAACAATATAAATGCATTAGTTGGGGGGTATTAAAATGTCCCGAACATTAAATTACATGCACATAAATTCCTGTTATAGTATATTACAATACTGATTTTGCAGTCTCTAAAAACCAATTAAAACTACTATTTGTTTGTAGAAAAGTTGAAACTTTTCTAGTCTGTCGGCACATACACATAAATTGCCCAGTCACTACTCAAATTAAGATCTTAAGGCAGTTTTAAAAATCAATTAGGGAAAGTAGAAAATTTCATGGAACAGTACACTTAGGGGGGAATTCACCAAAGTGCGAAGTGAGGTGCGGATCCTTCGCCTCACTTCGCACTGACTCTTATGTGCTTGCTGATGTCCTGCACGCGGACATCAGAGAGCGCCTTAAAGGGATTCCAGTCTTGGCGAAAGCACTTGAGTCGCCTCGCCAAGACTGGAATCCCTTTAAGGCGCTCGCTGATGTCCGCGTGCAGGACATCAGCGAGCGCATAACAGTCAGTGCGAAGTGAGGCGAACGATCCGCACCTCACTTCGCACTTTGGTGAATTCCCCCCTTAGTCTCATTAATCATGAAACTTAATTCAGAATAAGCCAGGAGTGTGAACAGTCATAACCTTTATATAAATATATATGCTGTTTTCTATAATACTATAATCATCCGTCAAGGTGCAATCAAAATCTGAAACTGAAAACAGAAAAAAAATAACTGAAACACTACTATCAATCAGATATTGTATGGAGGTCCCGAACTACCAGTATTTAATCCTAACACATGCCAGTCACTGTACACACGCCTTGAGTTAACTAAAACGGTGAACTCTATATAGGTGAAATAGCTCTTATTGGAGTGATTATTCACAGACCACTAAATAGTGAAGTAGCGTATCAGGATATTCAGTGCACTAAAACAGAACGCACGTATTGACCAAGAGTGACAAACAGTTGTATTATAAACAAGGATAGCCAATAACTCCATGTGGAAGGGCTGAATATTATTATATTATTATTATTATTAGATTGAGATAAATAAAATAGTGTTTGGGCAAGAAGGAAGAGGGGCTCAGTCCTATGTTTTACACCAGGTACCACTTGCTTGTTGTTACTCCACCACAGTCAGTGCTGTCTAGTTAAGACCCGATGCCTTGTTCTTAGGTGATGAGTCCAACACAAAGATGACCACAATAGATGGTGGCATATGTTAGGCTTTCATACTCCTAAATGGTGTGCGAGATGAATAAAACTGCTGAATCTAATAAAAATAAATCTTTTTTTTTTTTATTTCCTTTTTGGAAAAGGTCCAAGAAAAAGAATCATTCTGTAAGGTACAGTACTTACCCGCACGAGTCACTCCAGCGTCGAGTCTCGCGGCGCAGCGGGTCTTCCGGGTTGCGGCCGCCGCGCGTGCGCACTGACGTCATAGTGCGCATGTCGTGGTGGCGTGCTTTTTGAAATCCCGGGCGCGATCATCTGACTGGCTCCCTAGCTATATAAGGGAGCCTGTCGGAGAGGTCCAGCACCTGATTATAGGTTTCCCTACCATGCTATTTGCCTGACCCTGTACCTGTTTGTCCCTTTATTAAACTATAGTTCATGCCATTGCCCTTGTATCAGCCTTTGCTACAGCCATTGTTCCTGCCTTTGCTACAGCCATTGTTCCTGCCTTGCTTGCCTGGTCTCCCTGCCTGTTTGGTCCATCTTAGGAAGAGTTTCGTAGTCCTGTTCTGGTAACTCAGTCCTAGGGACCGCGACCTGGGTTCCCTCCGCAGCGAAATCCTAACCTCCTTGCGGAGGCTCTAGGCGAAGACCAGGGGTTCCTTAGACTCCGCGCCTTAGCGTCTGTTTGCCTTTATGGGATTTACGGTTGCTACCTCCTTCTCCTAAGTGTACATCCCTGCAAACCTAACACATTCCAACTCTAGAATTACATCACACAGCACCAAAATACTGTACAATGAAACAACTCGCCACACAATAGTCAAAGTCGTTATAAACATTATTACAAACTCATCATTCACAAGGTGCAAACATGTAGAAATTTTATTTGTCTATTACCCTTTGTCTATGTTGCATATCTAAATATCAGGTTATATAAAACATGATAAACGATTAGGTGCTTACCAAGACCTGCCAGATTGCAATGAAACCTAACAGCCTGTATGTTCAGATTAGCTATATCAGTGAAAGCAACCGAGATGCTTACAAATGCCACCAGGAAATTAAAACACCAAAGATACAATTGATTCTTTTTTCTTTTTATTATTGAACCAAGGCTTGTCACTGGGAAATCTGACCTTCTGAATAGCTCATTTCCAACACGGAGTTTGTTTATAAAATTCAATTTCTGCTCAATATCCAACAGCGCAGAAAGGCATTTTATAGATCTGCTAGTGTGCCATTCTGAAGGAATGATGCCCAGACATCGCCCAGTGATATCCAAAAGTAAACATTACATTTTATCAGATTTAATATGGAATGACATCGTAACAATCACAGGCAATGTTTCCTTGATAGGCGGATAGATGGAAATAGCTGAGCAGTATTTCAAGCTCTAGGGAACAAATATTTTTTTTTACTGCAAACAAAATATATTGTATTATCTAGGTTTGAATACAAAAAGCAGCAATAATTAAAGGGCACTGTTCACATTATACACTATGGTACAATTCCAGATCAACTATTACTACTGTCAAAAGCTTGTAGCAACTTTCATTCCATCTGTCACAGACTTCCTACAAATGATTCCCTTTTACCATCTCTTATTTCTAATTAGTTCAACTTACAAATTTTGTTTCTATTTTTTTCACACCTTTTACTCACCTTATCTCATCACTACTCATAGTAAAATTTGGATTAACTCTAAAGGACATATTTATCAAAGAATTAATCTCCATGGTAAAATGAATTTGTGGCAATTTATGTTAGTTCTTCCATGGTGCATATTTAGTTTACTGGCACAGCGATGGAGCCAACTACCACATAGTACTTTCTTAGCGTTGTCAGCCAAGTATTAAAGGTAGTGTATTGTAGCAAGTGTCATAAACAACCTAATTTCTCACTGCTCTTTAAGTTAAATAGAAGACAATTCCTAGCTCATACGGCACTGTCGCCACATTTTAAACCTTAGGAGTGAAATGTCAGTAGAATAGTAAAAGGAATCATGCCACTAGCCCCCCAACTGGCCACTTTCATTTGACAGAGACAAATCTGAGCATTCACAATGGTGTTCCTTGCAACTTTGACAGATGACACATGCTTGAACTGTTTTTGCATTCACTGTGAATAGATGCTAAGCAAATGCCCAAATATACAGTAGGAAAAACACTGCAAGCTAAATCAAAGAGGAACTAAAACTTGTTTTAATTAGAGCACTGGGTTTATTTTGTTATGGAACCTGTTATTCTTAAACATGAGATATAAAATTGATGATGTAAAATTGATGATGGGTGGACATCCCAAATCTCATTAGCACCAACTGTCTATTAGTACAGGTATGGAGGGCAGATAAGGAAAGCCAGCAGTCAGTATTCAACACAATAAGAACCACTAAAGCCTCACTATCGTCCCTAACCCAAAAGCAGCATACTAGGCTCTCACACAACTTACAATGAAAACATACACAGAGTATAAATGAGCCAGTTTCAATGCAAGCATTTAGAGCTGTACCACTATATGAAACGGCATTCATTCCATGCCTCAGAGTGTGATTTATCCATTTAGAAATTGTTTTGTCAGTTTGTTCATCTTATATGGGTATTTTCTCTCCTTCTAGTTCTCAACCTATTCTTTATCTCTGGCTTTTTCATCTCTGTTACAAATCTTCTACTCTGCAAACATTATCTCTCTCACCCTCTCTAAAAATTTATAAGCTTTTATTTACTGACTATCGGGCAGGAGATAACACTCTATTACACTATGGCAAATACATTCTTTTATCTGAAACTACGGTACTTGTACTACTATAGAGTCTGCAACCCACCACCAGTCAAAATGCAGAGATCGTGTTCAACAGATCAATGGTCCTCAAGTTTGGTCACCAGAGACTTTCTGAACAGCCTTTTGCATATAAAGCAGATGAGTTGTCTGCCTCTCATGCAGAGTGAAAGTGGCTCCGGTGTCCTTCAGTGGTTCAATACTCCTAATTCAGAGAAGTCAATAATAAGAGGAAGAAACCAGCACAAGCAACAATTAAGGACAGACAATGAAAGCACCATAGTGAAAGGAGTCATGAGTAAGCAAGAGGTTATGGGGGAAATATAGTATAGGAGAAAAGGGAGGAAAATGTTTTTGTTTTTTTTAAACATATGTGTCAGCTTTGAACTGGGCACTAGGGGGATCTCAGAACAAAACTTTTGCTAAAGATCCGGCCATCAAAATTCATCTGTGCCTGCAACTGGACACACATACACTTTTATGAAGACCACTTCTCTAGGTCTCTTTGCTACAGGTGTCTAGAAGCCGTTACCAGATATCAAGCTCCCACAGTGTAACAATTAGGGGTCCCAGCCAGCCCTGCAGCATTAGCAACCAGCATCAATCCTACACCAGGACCTGTGGTACTTAAGTTACACCCCTGCCAGCTACACTGGATGTGTTCCACTAGTCTGTTGAATTTTCATGTTACCAGAATATACCCAATTCTAAAGGTTCCCCATTTTCTATTTCTGTAAATGTTTTAACTATCCTTTTAGCTTGAAGTAAATCATTTGTTTCCTTTCTGTACAATGTTTTTACCTCTCTGGATTCATTCACTTAAAATCTTTCCTCTCTCACTAGATCATATCTGACTCTGTCTCCTTCTTAATTATCTGCTCTTGACTTCTTCTTTACTGTCTGTTAGTCCAGAGTCCCCATTTTTCTTTCTTTTACTTTATTTGTGCTTCTATACAAATGCTCTACGTCTGCAGACAACAAAATTAAATTCAACGGACGAGAGATTTTTGTACTTACCGATTGCCTGTTTTCTTGACTGCACAATTGCCTAACAGCCCCTTTTTCTGGGCCCTTTTGCAATTTGTTATGAACTGATCACAACTGCAAATGACAGATGGAGACAGAATGCAATCATTCAGAGGAAGACAGTGAGTGAGAAGTAAGGAAGGCGAACACCAATGTTAATAAAGTAACAATCAAATAAATAAGAACACAACAAAATTCAATCAATGGAGCACAAAAATGTAGAATGAAACAGAGAAATGTGCAACGATCATACTCACTGTAAACTTCAAGGAGGGGAGCTGGAAACTGTAGTTAAACAACAGCTGGACAAGTGCCTATTACTCATTCCCACAGTACAAAAATGGAATGAGAGAGACTGAAGAAATTAGAGTTCAGTTATATACAACTGAAAAGCTTAAAAGTCCCACACTATCAAAGCATTTATCATATAATAAAAGCACTTTAGGTGCAGCTGAGACTTTCCATTGTCCATCTCTTTTTTAGCAACTCCTTGTGAAATTTATCTAGTGAACTGTCTGTACTTGGCATGGAAACCAGAGAAGAGTCTGAACCCAATAATGCATTTAGAGAGATGAACACGCAGATCATGAGTGTAAGTCTAGGTCCAAACTAGTGTATTGAATGCAGTGTATTTTTTTTTTTTTTTTTTATCTCTGGTGAAAACACGCCCAGAATAGACGCCAGAGAGTCTCTGTAGAGAACAATGCTAATGGAAGAAAAGCGTTCACATTAGCAATCCACGGACAGCGTATTAGGCACGAATGCTAACAGCTCTATATTTCTTTGGGCGTATGGAACACGGTGTATTTTATGTGACTAGATTAGGTTCAATAGGAATTTAACAGTTGCGATCATATACATGTGCTGCGGATGCAAGCTGACATTCATTCAGATTCATTTTATAATAGCAAAAAGAAAAAAGGCAGCAAAAAAACGCTTATGGAAATTCGCTGACAAAGAAAACCCTCTCCACTAAAAGCAGGATACATTAACAGCCCAGCAGAGGACAATTTGGTATAATGTCCTTTGATTATGTCAATGAGTCTAGGTGAAAACTCTGAAGAAAAATGTACAAAATCTCCCAGTTGGACTGTTGAATCCCACTCGTAAGATTTGAAGAGGATATAATGTTTGGTCTCTTACTTACTATATTACTTTCTTTCTTGGCATACTCTCTTCAATCTATTTTTTTGGAAATACACAGCTTGCACATTTTCACTGGCACACTATCACACAAGATGACAAAGTAAGACGTGCACAATTATTTTACTATTGGAAACGCTACAATGTATTTGCATACACCTTTTCCATAACAGTTTACTTGGAGTCATTGTCCCAATAAAAACAAGAGTAAAGAGTAAAAGAAAAACCCGACAAGAAAGCACAGTCTTCTGGGAGCAGTATTTTAAGTTTACATGGCTGAGCAGATGATTGCTAAGACTGGTAGTTACAATCAAGGCAGCTGAAGGACTGATATTAAAAGATATACACAGTTCCCTTGCTAAGCTGCTTTAGTTATAATTGACTATGGAGGTTAATAATGGGTTTGGCAGAAACTGCTGTCCTCAGCAAAAAGCAGTCCCTGTAAACAATATATCTGACTGCCAGATGTGAAACAGCCATGTGCGAGCAAATTACATTTAAATTAGCCTTGCGGCAAAAGGAAGAACCGCCATTTTTTATGAACTTGCAAAGTGCAAGAAAATAAAAGGTAAAGTAAAGAGCATGAATATAAGGGCATCTAGGATGTCTCTAACATTTCTGATGCAATTTAAAGTTAGACCACTTGTGAAAACCTTTTTATGAAACAGAAGCCCTCTATTCTCCTACAAGCTTACAGATCTTTAAGGCAGACAATTCTGGAATATATACATATATACTATGCATCCCACACTGTTTCCAGAGTTCAAAGACAAATGATTAAATACATTACATTAAAAAAATGTGGTCGTGGAGGTTATTAAAGTTTATGGAATAAGTGGCACAGAGAGTTGAAAGGGTTAAGGACAAACATAAGGGCATTATCAGAATAGGCAGATTTTATTTATCCCAAAAACGAATATGGAATGTTCTCAATTACAGCTACCTCTGCTGCTTGTGTTGGGGAGTGTACAGCCTGGTGCTGAAGAAACTTTGTTACTTCCTCGCAAATGCACAGCATGCCAGTCTCTCTTTATGGCTGGGATACCAGATCAGGTTTCAGACTCTGTACAAAATACAAACAAGAGGAAGCATCAATACTCACTGGAAAGGCCAGAATGTTCTTGTCCATTGAACCATATATAGTTCAAAATGCAGGCTTCAATCACAGTACAGACTTTCCTTCAAGGTTTGAGAAATGAATGTGAATGTCTGCATAGAAGCTGCAAGTGTCATTTATCTACCAACATCACAATACATGGAGAGCTGTCCAGTTCCCACAGAACAGAATAGTCCCCTTGCCACAAGGACTCGCAAGGTAGCCTCTCCTGACATCTTGAATGAGCTCTGGCAATTTTTAGTGGCCAGCTTTTGACATCCAAATTGGTCTCAAGGAACAAATTCAGAAGTTTGTAATGGTGATGTGGAATAACAAAATGGCCAGGAAATATAAAATTATCAAGCTCTCAATGTTAAATATAGAAGATTCTCTCTCCAGTGGAGGTTTATAGGTTTCTATGTACAGAATGAAACACTACCTTTATAGCCGGAGTATGTATACAAACAACATACAGAAATCTTACCAATTAAGTAAGGAATAGGTAACAACTTGCTATTCCTGCTACAAGATAAATAATGTATCATTAACTTACATCTTGGAATTGGAAAGTAAAGATGTAGCAAAGTGAGATTTACTATGCGCAAGTCCCCTCAGGACACTCCATTCCTTTACCTTCCCTCCTCAGCACTGCTAATCTGACCTCACAGAAACCTCAAGCTCACATCAATTATATTCTTTACAGATTTCTATAGAACAAAATCATACTAACACTATTCCACTAATTGCCCTGGATATTGTTATAAAGATAAAGACAAATCACCACCTGTAACATGGATTCTAACCTTGTAATTTTAAGTCACTTTTTCGATAGAAAACGATTGTAGTTTTGACCCAAGGACTTTTCTCTTTCACTCATCATACATCAGTATTAGCGACGAACAAAACAAGCTGATCAAAAGACTAAAAATGGGGAGTCTGGCACTATACTTGTTTTTCCCCATTTCCTAAGGCCATCAAACAGGTTGCCATGGTGACAGCCATATTCCAATGCCGAGGTGGGAGAGCAAGAGAGAGGCGGGCATCACTGCCAAGAGAATTTCACATCTTGTTTCACATTTTAAATGGCCCAAACCATTCTTCACTCACTATAAAAGCTAAAACCTTGAACATAAACACTTGCCCCAGATTCTTCATAACTGCATAAAAAACTGTAACCATGGGTAAGAGGCAGTTCGCTTAAAACCCTACTTCAAATAATTAATCTTTATGAGCAGGGATTTTGCATTTAGCTTATACACACAGCTTATTCCAGTTTGTAGTTTCCCATATCACTAGCGCAGCTAGGTTGTGTAGATCTGTATATTACTGCCACAAACTGGACAACTGACACATTGTTTTTGGCTCTGGCAGTCTATCAGCCAATACAATGCATGATGTATGTCATAGTGGTGTGCATAAAAAGCCTCAACAACATATGACTACCATGAGATTTCATGCAAGTCAATTTTATTTTACATTACTGGACAATACTTTGTGCGACTGATTGTCGTGACTTCCCCTCTGGTTTTGTCACATCATGCATATACCACATTCCTATGATAAGAACAGCTAAAGATGGAATAATGGACGCAAGAGGCAGACTGAGTAGGTTGAGCTGACAGACAGAAGAAATATTAACTACAAAAGACACACAAGTGAGAATAGTACAGGGTATAGCAGCTATAGTCATCATTTACAGCATAACAAAGGCAGAACAGTGGGCAGCACAGTGGCTCAGTGGTTAGCATTGCTGCGCTGGGTTCTGGGTTCAATTCCACCCTGGACTTCATCTGCATGGAGTTTGTATGCTCTACCCGCATCTGTGTGGGTTTCCTCCGGGCACTTCGGTTTCCTCCCACAATCCAAAAACATACATCTGTGCCTGTCTGTGTGTAACTGAATAGGGAAACTAGATTGTAAGCTCCACAGGGCAGGGATTGAAGTGAATGACAAACCTCTGTAAAGAAAGTACAATGCCGCTTCTGGCTGCCAAACATTCAATGGTATGTAGCAGTTATGATGTAGTCTAGAGGAAGCAGTGCTGTAGACCACACATGGTATAGATAAATTTAATTAAAACATATCTAGAGAAGATGCAGCATCTTCAAAAGGGCTTCTTTGTTATCCAAGACAGAAAAAATACAAGGTGAAAAAGAGTGAAAAATACAATTGTTTTATAAAGATCCAAACAAAATGAAAGCAGCTGCCCTGGAGCCTTTTTTGCTTTGCGTTAATGTGGTTGAGGTCACAACAAAAACAGGCATATCAGGCCATACACTGGAGCAGGAACTTTTATTTACAGTCTGTGAATTGTCTGAGGATATGGGACCTCTATCAAACTGGCATTGAACTTGCAAGGAGAGATCTGTAATGCTCTATCCTGGAAACATTCTGTTTCTGTGTACATAAAGTTCTATGACATGATGTAATGATTCCTTATTATCAAAGAAAAGGTATCTATATAAATTATTCCTGCAAGCTAAACAGAAAAAAATGGCCTCTGCATTCTGCTTTAGAGTCTGCTAAACAGAAATATTAGAACTGGTCTAACTAATTAATAAATAATAATGTTAAAAGTATGGGTTACTTGGGGACATCATTTATTATATATATTCCCTTCAATAATAAGGGAGAGTATGGGTAACCTGGGGACAAATTAAAATGGGTAAGATTAAATATTACAAATAATATGTCACAGCTCCATGCCTATTTGGGTATTTACATACATGGAAGAGAACTATCATTGTTACCTGAAAGAGGAAAAGCTCATCAAAATACAATGCACTAGTCATTCATCCAGTTCTGCCCCAGTCAAAGCAAACTAGGGCAAAGTCATAAGCCAATTAAACAATATGTTTAACAATAGGAGGAAAACCAGGGTACCCTGAATAAAGCCATGAAAGCTCATGCACACATCACACAAATGATGCAGTGGGCTAAACCGAAAATAATGCCCAAGCACTGAAGTCATACTATTGACTCAACCATTGTGCTGCCAATGCAAGGTCTCCCTGTATTTAGTTTCCAAAATGGAAGGAATACTAGTGTTCATACTAACAAATTATATGTGCAAGGCAAGAGCAGTCAATAAAGAGGGGAAGATTCCTGATGAAGAGGAGCTGATTCAGTGACTAAATCTTGTGGTGAATTTTAATGAGAGAGAGAACTAGGGAAGTTCCCAGGTGCACAAGGATGCTTATTTCTAGGAGATTCCAGAGGCCCCTAATAATCAGCAATAAAGAAAAAACAGTTAGCCAAAGTAGAATGATCAAAGTGTTTAATCATTTATTGTGAATAAATACAGGTGTGAAACAGAAGTTTCTTCGTGGGGTACTAACAACCTCAAAGCAACAAAGTCTAATTCACAATGCAAAACATAATAGATAGCGTTGATCCTGAGGTGAGTATTCCTTAATTGACAATTTAGTGCTACTAATTCCAGTACTCCCGTCCCAGTACAATATACAAACTGTAAATAGGTTAGGAAGAAGCAGCATGATGAATGGTGGATTAAACCATTGACTTTGACTGTAGGTCGCTGTTTGTATCACAGTAAAAGTCAGTGGTTAAATCCACCATTCATCGTGCTGCTTATAATTCACAGTGCAGACCATTCTCAAAATATACAAACTGTGACAAAAAAAAAAAAAAATTCAACGCTATTGAGGTATAAAGTTCAGTTACAAAACGTTTGAGGAGGATACAGAGCTTCTCCAAATAAACATTCATGATCAAGGATACAATGACCAAAATGAACATGCTTTTTCTTTTTAGTATAATAAATTAATTTACCAGTTATCCAATCACAGTTGCTGAATTTTACACATGTATTTAAAACACCCTCTGTACATATTACATTCAGGTCTGACAAAAAAAAAGGGGGTTTAATCATAGAAGATTGGGATGTACAATGTAAAATTACTGTAAACCACAAGATAGGTCACCTTCAAGCAAATACAAAATATATTTGGAGTAGAATGAGTTCATTTACCTCTCATCCCTGTATGCAAGATGTAGAGAGTGCATCAGTACATAAAATTGAAGTTAGTGGGTGCTTGTTTCAGTTCAGTTACCATACATTTTATATACAAGGGTGTGAGATAATTACTCCTTTGTATTTTTCTGTACAGCCTCTCCAGAACTATTTCTAGCTCACAGAAGCCATACTGTTCTTCCAGTGAGCTTTGTTATAAGAGCAAGAGCCTGTTTTTAATGAAATACAGTAGTTAGATGTATTCGTCTTCACAGCATCAGAGATTACATATAAAGTGGAAGATGTACACTAATACTGGTGCTTTTAGGTACATGTCTCAAATGGAAGTTACAAAAATGCTAGTGGGAAAGTAGGTATATTAAACTGTGTGTAAAGATCTTACAAATATACAGTGTATCAAACTGTTATCTTCCTAATCAATAATATCTTTGGAGGGATTATGCTAGAGTTTGCAAAGGTGTGTTCAACCAGAGCTAGGTCTCAAAAGGAAAACAACATTTAAATAAAGTCCTTTAATCTCTTGATTATTAAATACCAATTAAAACGTTTGAGTGTACCAGTTTTGGATCATATGCCAATTACGTTGTAAAAGGTTATAAGAAATAGAAGGGGCACATACTAAAAGACAGAGGGCAACCATGGCATGTATTGGTATAATGAAACTTTGCCAGTGGGTAATGTCCCACTGTCACAGTGACGTATAATGCCAAAAGGTTTAAATGCCCACACTGTCACGTTAAATTGCTTAGATTAAGAAAAAATGGAACTGAATTCAAATTAAGGAGTACTTTATACAGTTTATCAAAACTTTGCCTGTGACTCATTTTTCTGTCATTAACAAAAGAAAGGTCTATAAGATTTTCAATGAACAAAATGATTATCTCGTTTCTTAAGAACAAACAAACAGGTAAGGTAGAGTTTATTAGAGTTCACTAGCATAGGGGGTTAACACTTCTAATAACTCCAGTTGGATTAGATGAAGATGGCATCTTGCAAGATCTAGGGGCTCAAGCAGCCAAATGCCCAAATCATTTGAAGATTTTGCTGCAGACAGTGTACCCAAATTTTGCCAATGTCTACAAATCTGATTGCTCGCACAATTATCCGAAAAAGCAAATCAATCATTGAAGTGGTCTGCAAATTACCGCATTTAAACTAATAGTGGTTATTGACATTCAGCATCTACCATCCTGACTTATTATTCAGAATAATTCTTAGATCATTCTTCTAAATGAAAAGTAAAGAAAGCAACCTCCGGTAGAAATAGCTAAACAGAAAATATTTCCGTAAGGTAGAAGGGGAGGAGAATCATTTAAACAATTCACTTACAAGTTAAGCAAAGGAGGGTGGGATTGTATAGCAGCCAGCGTCACAGAAAATACTGTGTAGGTGGAGGAGAAAGCATTAATGTGTATTTTTAGCGGTTTCAACCTTCTGACCATTCCTTTACAACCAATTGAGTAGGGGCTGCAAATTAAACTATTTTCTGAACATGCTGGAAAACCATGACACATTCTCTGAATGTAGTTGCACTATATACAAGAATTACATATTCTGTATTTCCATATATATTACATACAGCATCTATAAATAAACACGGTAAGATGCCCTTTCAGTTAAAAAAAAAAAAAAATCAATCTACAGTTCTTCAGCAGGACATATTACATCAGGGGCCTCAAACTCAATTTACCTGGGGGCCGCTGGAGGTAGAGTCTGGGTGAGGCAGGGCCGCATCAGGTTTTCCACAAGAAAACAACAGATTAAAAACAATACATAGCCCTGCAGGACAATCAGTGGCTTTGTGGGGTAATATGTAGCTCTGCTGGGTGATTTGCATCTGTTGGAGAAATTAGCACCTTTGTG
>WMED01014261.1:0-11289 GCA_019650415.1 Pipa parva | reverse complement strand
TCCGAAGTGAGGCGAATACTCCGCACCTCACTTCGGAGGATCGTGAATTACCCCCTAAGTGTCCATACCTGCACACAATTATGTTAGCTTTTAAATACAGCTGTTTATTTCCCATTTGCCCCCCCACCCCCTCTATTCTCTCTGTTCTATACATTCTTAAACTATTTAACATGCGCAGGGCACCTCCATCCCACTTCCTTTGTCCATTGTACAATGAAAACCATCATCACTTACCTGTAGATTGTATGAGTATGTTTGTGGCGCTTTATAAACATAATTATACATACATACCATTTCTTTGGAATATTAGTGGCCACAGCTTTAATAATTCATTACAGAAACATGAACAGCAAAACTTAGTAACAATAACCACACATTTGTTAGATAAAACAAACATAACTTAAACACAATCCTTCTGATCTTAGTGTCATCCACTAGCCGCATGCTCCTCTAGCCATCCTAAGTCCTTATGACTCACGGTCATTCTTTCATTCAAGTATATAAACTTTGACAATGGCTTATTAATCCTTATCCTGGTTCTATCAATAGCACGCATACGAGTTGGTACCCCTCCAAACCATCCTCAGTACCATCTCTGACCAGATTATCACCTGCCTTGGAAACAATGGCTATAAGCGCAAACAGTCCAATTTCATATCTTTAGACAATAATTTCATAGGCCGCTTCCACAAATCATCGCCAAAGCGTTTGGGTGGGTACGGGAGCCAGTGCAAAGCACCGCCCATTTAATCAAATCAGCGGTGCAAAAGAGCATATACGTACGTCATCACGCTATTAGTGCCCCCAATGAGAACACTCCCCTCAACGGCAAAAAATAAGAAGCGCAATGAGCGTGATGTCATGTACTTTTGCATAAGTGGGTTGTGCTTCGCTCTGGTTCCTGTACCCTCCCAAGCGCTGTGAAGTCTGCCTCTGTGCAGGGATATGATCGCACACATCAAGCTTTCATATCCATGTTTCAGCTTATAACAAGGTATTGTTTTTAGGTGTCTAATTTTTATTTCTCTCTGTAAGCTCTAGAAATGCATTGAAATGCTCATTTCATCTATGTTTTTTGGTCTTTTCTTGATTATTTTTTTTTTGCTTTTTTGACTCTTTAACTTACCCTTTAATTTTTGTAACTTCCCCATTCAATATGTGTGTGTATATATAATATATATATATATGGGCACATTCAATTCATGTATTTATTTTAGTAAATGTAATGCATAGCTTTTTATATAAGAGTAGATAAAGAATTCTATGAAATATTTAGGTCAGATAGTCCCAGATACCTTTAGAGACCACTGAAGGAAGGCAGTGTGCGTTGCAGGAAGAAAGCCGGATGCCATTCATATTCCATTGTCCTAAAATAGCATACGCCGTACGTCTAGAAGTAATGGGATCTAAAAATCAATGCTGTCTTTTAGTGCAGACTCAATTTGCTGAAACGTCTGTCTTGTATCTCAGAGTTCCTATTGCATGGCAATTCCTCTTATAAAGAAAAGAAAAAAGCAACTCGAAGCTCGTGCAAATTAAATTGAAAATAGAAACAGCCAATAGCGAGAGCTTGATGTGTGAATATGCTGCGGCACCCCAAGGGTCACAGCTGCAAAACAGCATATTTTATAATGACTTTTATTATCTCTACCTATAGAAGCAATCATTAACATAGTGGTTTCTGTGGAATAGACTGAGGTGGTCATCCGCTGTTTTCCACTTAACTACAAGAATCCTTGTGAATAATAGGGTAACGCTAACTTGACACTTAGAAATAATCACTACTGGAGCAAATGCATGTTGAAAAAGGTGTCCACAGAAGTTAGAGAGGTAACCCAGTAATTGGGACGTGTGTGTATGTATGTATATATACTGTGTGTATGGATATATATATATATATATATATATATATATATATATATATATATATATATATATATATATATATATATAAAACAATTTCACAAAAGTACATTTCATAGGTCATATCATTACACATTTGTTACGTTAATGCAACAGAGGCTCATAAAGATTTCAGTGATTAATAAAAAAAAGGGTTTTGAACATATTAGATTCAGACTTAAATATGTTTTTTTTCCACCTTTGTCTGATCTAACGTACATTAATAATTAAAGTATTAGGGGGTTATTCACTAAGGTGCTAATTTGACTGTCGAATTCTCAAACAGCGGATTCCCATAGCAAATTCAGAACCGCGACAACTTCCCCATTGTAAAATCGTGACCGCGACAATTTTTAAAGCTACATCTGCAACAATTTTCCATAGTAAAGTTGCGACTGCAGCAATGTTCTCAGGATAAAGACGTCTATTGTGACTGTCTTTGGCTGGCGAATTCACACTTATACGCATCAATTCGGACTATGAATTTGAATAACCCTCCCCTTAGTGCGCACAATATTAGAGCAGCGGCTCTCGAACTGTGGGTCGTGACATTAATTAATGTAACCTCAAAGACAGCATTTTTTTTTTATAAGTGATGTATTTGAATAATTGCCATGACAATCTAATTGTGAATTAGTTTTTGGTGTTACTGGTCCTTTAAAGAGCCAGATAAAGAATATATTGTATTTGGAATGGCATGGCTGTTATTAATGGTAATTGTAAAAATGTTGTTTTGATGCTAAATTCCAGCTTTCTTATACTTAGTGTTTATCTTTTCTCTTAAAGCAACAGTCCAGTCAAAAATAAAAAAAATATACCTTTATTTATGCTAAAATTATTAAGTTAAAATTTTTGCTTCTGTGTTGTAAACCCCATCTTCAGACACTGCCGGTGACTCTACGGCATCCGAATCAGACAATCCCTCTCAGCTCATTCTTCTCCAGCCGCGCTCGACATTTCCTAGAAGTCACATGGGAGAGAGCGCACATGATCAATATGTCCTCCCTGGATGACGTGTACGCTCTCCATGTGACTTCTGGGAAATGCTGATGCGGGGCTTCAACAGGAGCTCGGCTGGAGAGGAAAGCGCTCCTGAGAGGGATCACCTGATTCGGATTCCGTAGAATCACTGGCAGTGTGAAGATGGGGGTATGGAACACGGAAGTGCTTTATAACACTTCTTTACAGTTAAGAATTTTAACGTTTAAAAAAAAAATTGATAATAAATCGTATTTAATAAAAGGTGGTAATTGACATAAATAAATGTTTGTTTTTTTACTACACTGTTCTTTTAAATGGTGGCAGCCATGGTTTATCTATTACACAAACCTAGTCCTATTTTTTCTTTTTAATAAATACATATTTATGAAGTGCTTCAAAAAACCCATCATGAAACTGCTGTTGGTAGTCAATGATTCAAAATTAAAAAAAGAAAGTCAAACCTAATAAGCTTACTGTCAACCAATAACATTAGGCACACATGATCAATAATGCCTGCAACGGTTATGCAAAATAGACTAAGTTGATGGCTGTGGGCAATAGACATGGGAGCCACAATCATCAATGGAGCTGAAGATAAAATGCATTGTACAATAAATATCTTTTCAGTATGATAAACTATTTCAGAAATAAGTATATCTGGATAAAGTAAATTACAAGTACAGATATTCTAGGCCCAAATGATTTTCCGTTATAGTTGATCAGTTGCAGTCCAGTTTAATTGCCCAGAATAATTATCTAACACCTTCACATATGGTGCAACGTATATGACCGGTTTTATTTGCCCTTTAAACGGATCAGTTAATTACAAAGCAGTATATTAGGTGAAAGTAAGATCTTTTTATCCAATTCATCCCTTACAATAATGAATTAAAATATTCCGGGTTTTTATGGAAAGATGTTTCTGAATGATTAGAAAATTCAAATTTAGTTAAACCCTGCACTGCTACGATTGTTTTATTTTTTCTTGGCAGTATCTCCTAGGAAACGGTTCAATCTACTGAAAATTGCAGCGCTGGATTACAGTTCAAACAATTCTATTTGTTTTTTTTTTTTTATTCAACAACTTGTAATAATTACAACCTAAGTACAAATGAGGCAATTATATCAAATAAAGGTGTAAAAAAAAAAAAAAGAAAGAAAGTCAATATAATATGGGTTGGTCCCAGAATGTTCTAATTACAGGGATCAGAGCAGGAAAATGAATTCTTGTTTTAGGTTATGCATATGGATTTGCTTATGTGAATATATATTATTATTTACATTTTTCAGGAGAAATAAAGTTTAGAGACAATTTTGCTTGTGTGGTGGGTCTAGCACTAACTGCTGGCATATGCTTTAATTGTACATGTGCCTCTCTACCTTGTGTGCAAGCACCCCATATTTACACAGTACAGTATCTGGCTAGAGCAGTGGCGGGCAATTATTTTTGCCATTGGGCCACATAAATGGCCCAGATGGCTTCAGAGGGCCAGGAGGGGCGGGTTTAATGTGCCGAAGCCTATGGCATTTGGCCACCCCCCTTTTTTTTTACTTCTTCCCACGATCTGGTCTAAACAGTCTGGAGGACTGAATGCGGCCCCTGGGCCATAGTTTCCCCAGGTCTGGCTAGAGAGTGCCCATGCATGCATGTTTGTTCTGTTTACTATGATGTCATACAGTAGGGGTGGAGCTTATACCCAGGAGCAGTGCATCAATTTAATTTCATTCAGTACTTTACAGGGTTGCCTGACACATGTCAGTAAGAAAATACAAGGACCATCAAAATTTGGCCTTGCCCATACGCTCATAAAATGGATACAAAATATACACCTGTAAATATTTCTTGAACTATTTTGAGTGGGAGATATTGTACATTTAAATCCAGTGTACCCTTTTGCTTTTAAAACTGCTTCTGTATTAAATAAAAAAAAAAGGTTACATATAAATAGATGACTGGTGGGTAGCTAGGCAACCCATCCAAATGTATCACTGGCTGCGTGCTTCTGTGCTTATCAATAAAACATAATAACCTCAATATATAACTCCTAATTTTACATCCTCGTAGCTGCAACCACATGTTATTTCAGTCTCTGTGTTTTTCACCTTCATTGCAAGCCTTTATATAGGCAGTGCATGGTGGGAGCTAATCACTTAATTCCATGAGGAAAGTTTCCCCTACCAGAAACCCTATTTTTACAAAAGGGACTATCAGGGGAATTCATCAACAGTTGCAGTTGTTTACAGAGGTCTTGTAACCCATAGCAACAATCAGTCAGCATTGTCTGGTATAAGGAAGCAAGAATAATAAAAGACAACTTCTGATTGGTTGGTATAGGTCAGGGGTAGGCAAACCATGGCTCTGGAACCACTTGTGGTTCTTCAGCCTCCTTGTTGTAGCTCCCTTCTGCCATGATTGGCAAATGGAAAAAAAAAAAGAATAAAGGTCATTTTATCAGTATTTGATTTATAAATTATTTTATTTTTGTTATTATTTTTTCTGTTTGTTGTATTCTTACGTTGTAACGGGTGAAATTAAAAATTTTATAAGTTTCTAAGGTGTTATATTTTGCGGCTCCAGGCTACTTTTCATAAGTGGAAGAGGGGGCAAAATGGCTCTTTTCATAGTAAAGTTTGCCGACCCCTGGTATAGGTTATTACTCTTCTGTAAAGTTTGCCGACCCCTGGTATAGGTTATTACACTTCTGTAAAGTTTGCCGACCCCTGGTATAGGTTATTACTCTTCTGTAAAGTTTGCCGACCCCTGGTATAGGTTATTACTCTTCTGTAAAGTTTGCCGACCCCTGGTATAGGTTATTACTCTTCTGTAAAGTTTGCCGACCCCTGGTATAGGTTATTACTCTTCTGTAAAGTTTGCCGACCCCTGGTATAGGTTATTACTCTGCTGTAAAGTTTGCCGACCCCTGGTATAGGTTATTACTTTTCTGTAAAGTTTGCCCTGTTGATGAATTATCCTTTATATTGATAAATGGAATGATTCACCCTATAAATATATTTTCTTATGCCAAAAAAGCTCAGTAGGCATCCACAAGATAGATGCATTTGCTTTGAAGGTCCACTTCAGGTTCCCCAGAGGGGTTTCATAGCCCTGTATACATTACACACTCTTATCTTGATCCTTTATCATGAGTCCACTTTAGCAAGTGCGCATTTGACCACAGATTGCACAGCGTGAAAGGCTATAAAACCCAACATCCAGCAATTTTCTAATTAATCTTATGATGTGAATTACAGTCAAACCACTGCTTTACAATGCCACTTTTTGCACTTGCCAGCGATTAACACTTGGGGGGTAATTCAGCAATGTGTGAAGTGAGCTCCGGATCCTTTGCATCACTTCAAACATGCTGTTATGCGCTCGCTGATGTACTGCACGTGGACATCAGCGAACACTTTAAAGGGATTCCAGTCTCGGCGAGACCACTCGAGCCACCTCACCGAGACTGGAATCCCTTTAAAGCATTCGCTGATGTCCGCGTGCAAGACATCAGCGAGCACATAACAGCATGTGCGAAGTAATGCAAAGGATCCGGAGCTCACTTCGCACATTGCTGAATTACCCCCTTATTATTTAGCTCCCTCACATTCCTGTTTGTTTCAGTGTGACCTTTTTCTACTAATGGCAGTATTATTTCATGCACTGTAGATCACCAGCTTCAGCTATGATGATAAACAAAAGGGCAGACTTTACATGAACTTCAGTTTCTTAATCAGCAGAGGATTCACTTTTGTTAATGAAATGTCAGCCCTGGTTTTGTAATAATGTAGTTTCTAGCTGTTCTGCAGCACACTGGAGTTGCTTGCTCCATTGTGAAATAATGCAGTATAGTTAAATGTCCAATCATTTGATCAAAATCCTACTGCACTGTTCCATTAATAGCCTTAAAATGCTACAGTGGAGGGTGCACCATTACAGTTATATTCCTTGTACCTTAAAGAACAAGTTCACTCAAAATAAACAATTTAATATATCGAAATCATTTATTTTTCTTATCTTACCTTCTCAGATCTGACTGTTACCTTGAGTGTAGGGTGCAATTGTTTTTCATATTTGCTGCTATTTTTCAGACTATCTTTATAAAACAAGATGTTTTTGAATCTTTAACAAGCAGCAAACTCAACATTTTACTTTGTAAATTAAGGGTAGAGAACTGTTACATTCTAATGGTATTTTAAGTAGACTGAGAAATGACATCAGATATAATATTGGTCTCTGCTAATTATTCTGTCTTCATTTTATTCTTCTTACGTTTACTATTATAGAATAGTTGCTAAATGATCTATTTGCCCGTTATAATAACATATACTTCGTTAATATAAAATGGCTTACGTGAAACTCCTTTCTTTTTTAGTTATGCACAGAAATCCATTTGGAATGGGAATTTGTTGCCGGAAAGGTTCCAGAAGCCCACTGCAGGAACTTTACAACCCAACACAGGTTAGTATACAGCACACTTTCATACAAGGGGCAGCAAGTGCTTTCTAATCATACATCCTCCTTTACAGTTCCCCCACAGTCTGTTTTAAAAATTACACCAAAAAATGATCTCCTGTAAGGTCCACCTAAACACAGCCACTGGGCCAAACCCAGAAGCACTTAGCTTAGAAATAAAACTTGGCTTTATGACGGAGGCAATAAGCCAAAGAGTAACCATCATAGTGTTCCCTTCATTCACATCTTTTAAGTTATGATCTGGCATCTCATTGAGAAACCACAATCAGTGCTTTCCCATGTTCCATTGCTATGCTGTAGGAAGCAAAGACACTTAGCTGGGTTTTCTTTAGTTCTAGACTGTGTTGTTTCACCATTCAACCCAAAACAGGTGCTTGGAAATAGCACGTTATTAAGACTAATTTTTTTGTCACCCTCAGCCATCTGCCTACTTAACAGAGATGATGGCAGTAAAACAACCCAATGAAGTTATCTAAGTGGAGTATTAAATATTGTAACCTTACGGTTACAATTAAAAATATGCAGCCCCTCCCTCCTCCCAGGAAAAAAAACAAGGATTGATTTGAAATTCACCAGCAAATCAAAAGCCAAGTTGAACCGAATAGCCAACTGGGCTTGACAGGGTTGAAAATCAGTCTACAGCTATCCTCATATCCATTGCCAGTTTACTAGTTATAAATAGCCAAGGAAGACTCTATAATCTACTGCAGGAGGACACCCATTTGCTGGATTTATTGTGAGAAATTTAGACTTTTGACACTTTTTGTGACTTGTGACCGGGCCATGCCCCATGAACCTTTACATAAACATTCATGGGAACTCTATAACTGAGTTCAATCTCAGAAAAATTATCAATGAGTGAGTGTGAGGAAGTGTTTATGATTCGACTCTCCCTAGGCTTTAGGGGGTGTCATATCCTAGAGCAGTGATGGCGAACCTTTTTGGCACAGAGTGCTGAAAAGGTGACATCACTCAACTTCCCCTGAAGTGCAGATGCTGATGAATGATGTCATTGTGCCTGCGTTGGGAGAGGAGTGCTCCCCAGTGAGCACTCCTTCAATGTAGGCCACAAATCTGACCTGAAAACTGTCAGATCAGGTCCACAGCCTGCATTGGAGGAGCGCTTGCTCGCTAGGGGGATGGAGGATAGCAGTGGTGGTGATGGCACGCGTACCACTGCTGATTGAGTTCAATTTATAATTGTAGTAACCTGTCTCCCATGTGTGATTTTTGTAGAGGATTATGGGTATTTTAGGTACAGGCAGCAGTGAGTTTCACATTTGTAAAGTATAAATATATTTTTAGTGTTTGGAGAAAAATGTAAAAACCATAACTTAAACCTTATTTCATCATACAATAATTTTTATGGCTTGGATAAATACAGAGATCTGCTCCAGACTCTAGTCTTGTTTATGTTGCATAAAATTGCTTTGTCCTTATTAAGGAAAGCTGAGACTTCTGCTGTTCTAATAAAGCAAAAATCTCTTATTACAGGTAAAGTCAATTTGAATAAAGACCTCTGTCTAGGACTATAAATGTCCCCAAGGAGGAAATGTTGCTGGGGCCTGTGTGTTGCCCTTTCAGTACATGCAGATTCTTTGTGGAACTTAATATGAACTTTCAGAAGAGCAGTGGGTGTCTAAAATCTAAAAATCAGTTCTTTGTGTTAGTGTTCGGTGTATTAATGCTTAGTCCAGTTGGGTTTAAGAAAAGAAAGATGGAATTCTTGCTATGCAAAGAAACATTTGCTGGTGCACAGAACTCCTGGCTTGTTGTTATAGTTATAAGGTTCCACTTCATGTTTATGGTAAGGGAATCCTGCAGATATTGATTTCTCCGATTTCCACATATTGATTTTTATTTGTGAAGATCATTTAAATGGTGAAGATAAACTAAGGTATATTTTAAACTCTCAATATTGTGCATCACTGAATGACAATGAATGAAGGACCAACTAATCCAGGAGTGGGCAATTAATTTTCCCATAGGGCCACATGAGAAATAGGAATGGCTTTAGAGGGCCAGACTGCCCCCACAACACCCCCTCCCCCACTGTGATGCCCCCCCCCCCAACCCCACCACTGTGCTGCCCCTACAGTTCCCCAACAGTTCTGCCCCCTCCTTCCTTTGCCTACCCTCTGAAGGGGGTCACTATCTTGGTGCTAGTCCCCTTCCTTCTCCATGTCCCTACCTTTTCCCTGACCCAACTCCATCTGATCTAGTGCTTAGCCTACAGAGTTCCTATCACAGGAAGTTTAAAAGCTTTTGACTTCCTGTGAGAGAGGAATGCTGTAGCACTAAGTACCCGGGTCAGGGAAGAGGTAGGGACAGGGAGGAGGGGGGCAAAAACAGTTGCATAGCCTATAGCCTGGCCCTGTCACCTGACGTATTAGATAGTCTTTTAGATGATGTAGATCCTGGATATATATGGGGAACTATTATTACCTGCATGTGACAGAGTACTGGTGTATGGTGTATGAGCCTCAAAATTTATGAGGCAGAAAAGTAGAATTTGGAAAACCATTTACCTTGTTCAGTTGAATGATACTGGTTCCACCAAAGCCTTTTTTTGTAGGTTTCAAAACATACTGTACAAGTTGTACAATTAATGTGGTCAAAACACACAGCGGGTTATTAACTAAAGTGAGAATTAGACTGTCGAATTCTCGAATAGCGGATTCCCATAGCAAATCCGGGACAATTTCCCCATTGTAAAGTCGCGACTGGGTCCATTTTAAAGTTGTGACTGTGACAATATTTCCATAGTAAAGTCTTTATCTGGCGAATTCACACCTTTACGCAACAATTCGGACTTCAGTCAATAACCCCCTCCCCAGAAAGTGGGGCTGAGTTTATTCCAAAGGGTGTGTAAATTGTACCCCAGAGTTTTCTATACAACATTAATGAACAGGAGAGGAACAATAATCTCCACAGGTCAGAACATTTGGGGTCGGGAGGGGGGGGCTTTGGGGAGTGGAAATTGCCACTACAGAAAGTGGGGTACTAGTGTTGTTGTTAAATATATCACAAAACACTGGACTAAAATCTCCATTTACTACAGTATATTCAGATATGATTCTTTTATTCCTTAAAATATTGATCTGTATGCTTTACATTTTACCTCCCGCAGACCTTTTCTTTCAGGTTGTAAGATTGTGGCTATTGCTTACATTGTGTAATTGTTAAAATGCCCTGTAGGTAATTTCTCACAAGTTTTCATTGCCGCAGGATGAATGAATAACGATCATAAAAATAATCATGTATTTTGCAATTTTTTTTTTTAGTTTTCTTCTGACTGATTTTGCTAAGGGGAGATTTCATCAAACTGCTTTCCTCCATCTTCCAGTGACTTATTTATGAAGTGCTGATTGATCATCAGATAGCTTACCTTACCATTCTGCAAAGACGTTTGCTGTTTCTAGTGCTGCAGATTCAGTCATTGGCATATTTATCACTTGTATTACTTGTACATCTCAGGTTTTAAGTGACCACTTGCAATTAATTCCCTAGCATCCAATGACAGAAGCGCACTTTCCTCGTGACATGCTGAGTAGTTACACTCGTGCAGCAATTCTGAAAGCAGCAAGGAATTGTGTGAAATGTAGTCATCTTACACATCTGTATTGCATTTCTGATGAAAATTCATTGTTTGGCATTTGGCGTTTTTTTTTTCATTCCTTGCTACAGGCACCGTTAAGCCTAATATTGGACGAAATTTATTAAAGTCAGAAAGACCACTCTGGGTCTTTCCGATCCATGCCAGCACTGAAGGACCATTAGGACCCTCTGCTATTTATATATATATCTCCTTCATATACTGATATCACAAACAATAGTACCGTGTTTCCCCGATAGTAAGACACCCCCGAATATAGGACATAGTGGGGGTTTTAGTGGGGCGGCCTAATGTAAGACATACCCCGAAAGTAAGACAT
>WMED01014259.1:0-14090 GCA_019650415.1 Pipa parva | reverse complement strand
CACTTCGCACATTGCTGAATTACTCCCTCAGGTCATTTTCTTATCAAAGTTTAGATACTGCCTGACTTTAATTGAGCTATAATTTACTTCATTATTTTCTTATTAAAATGTTACTTAGACAGACTTCTACAATAGGAAACGCCATAATCTAATTTAGGATGGCTAAAAATTGATATTGTAACTTAGCCTTTACATATATAATCCATAGCATTAAACTCAGTAGGTGTCAGATGAGATCTAGTGATGTAAATCAGCATTTAGAATTCACAGGTCTGGTGGGTCTAGAATATAAGCAAACTTTTGGTTGCTATGGGTTACCTAAACATATGCAATCATTTTAAAGTCATTGCCTTCTTATTTTTTTACATAATATTGTCAATTATTCAGTTAGGAATGGAACTTACAATATACAGTACAGATAAAGCACAGAGTTTAAAACAGTGAGAATATTTGATCAGGGCCTTTGTATCAGACAGTCAGTGTATAAGATAATACAGATATTTTATTTACTTGCGGTTTGGGATTAGTAACTTGTAGCTCTATTACAAAAAGAAAAGATGAAAACCCGACAACCGCATTCAGTATATATCTATCACAGCCAGACCTAGAGAATATTTTTAAATGGATTTATGTAGAGAAGGCAAAAAAAATGGAAAATAGATACTGTATTAGTAATGGAATTACAACCATAATTCAGTTTAACTGATCTTACTATCTTAAAAAAATAAATGACATCAATAACCTGGTTTGGAGAAATGTGACCAGAAATAAATACAAGTTAAAAAAAAATAAATAAAGTAGAACTCCTGTGGTCCTATTGTGCAATGTAACTTGTAGGAACATGTTCTTATTTTGTCATACGGATTCATTCACTGTTTCAGTTATACATATGTGAATATTTAGACTAATTATTCCTATGGTTTGAGAACATAAGCTTCAATAGTTACATTATATTTTATGTTGCATCATTTTGATGCTTTAAAAGGCATTTGTCTGTGCAAATCACTGGGTAAAGTGTGGCCACTACTATATGACCCCCTATAGCCATACCCCAGTTTCAAATAACGTTATGAAGCAAGTTATCTTTCATTCTCCATTTCCCTTTAAGGGTGAAATTTAATAAACTCGGAAGAGCCCAATTTCACTTTTCCGAGTTTATTCCCGCGAGATCTCTGAAATTTCTCACGGTAAATATCGTAAAATTTCTTCGATTGATATTTACCGACCGAAACTTTTCGATCAAGTTTGTCAATGGAAAAGTAGCCATCCTTTACATTAGTAGTCATGGCTACCTTTCCATTGAGTTTTTCTATGTTGATTTCTCAGTGGAAAGTTTCTGTCAGTAAATATCAATTGAAAAAAATGTTGCAGTATTTATCACGAGAAACTTCCCGAGATCTCATGGGAATAAACTCGGAAAAGTGAAATTGGGCTTTTCTGAGTTTATAATTTTAAGTTTGCCCTAAATGTTAGTCCTTGCATGGATTGTTAAAACCTGATATGTACAATAGTTTGAAATCCTATAAAAAAAATTGTTCAAAACTTTAAGGTTGCCAGGCAATCTGCAAATGGTATGCAATACGCACTTCTCAATTAAATGCATCTCTTGTTCAGAAAATCAACTAAAACAATACATTTCATAATGTTTTTATAAAAGGGCAATGCATCAGTATAGACAAAGATTACCTAGGTCTATTACATGAGCAGTAACACTAAAAAATTAAAAAAAAAAACAATCTCATTGCAATTATACTCACTATATACACATTCAATCTGTTTTCAGAAAATTATAAATTGTCTCTATAAATCATATTTAGCTATTTAGTTTTTAAAATTGGGCTGTCAGGCACACACCCTGAATACAGTATATATTTTCTGAAGCACCATATAAAATGATGGGACTGGATGAATATTGTTTAACAGCATGGCTTTTATCAGTAAAGATAAAAATAGACAAAGTAATAAAATGATTGTATTCAGCTTCAATGAAGTGCTGTATTTGAATAATGGCCATGCAGATCCAAATAGCATTTTTTTAAATTTTCTTTTTGTGTTTCTGGTCCTTTAAAACTTATATCAACCAATCAGATGCTTACTTTCATTATCTTACTTCCACTAGATCAGTGAATGCTAACTGCTGATTTGTTGCCATAGTCTACGAAATATCAGAAAATGTTATCTCTGACCTATATTATCCTGATTCAGCTGAGCCAATATTGATTTGAACACATTATAAAAACAGTACTGTTTACTGCAATACTCAGAAAGCATATACATACCCCGAAAGTCACAAACCTGCACTGTTAAAGTTGCATCAGAGCATATAAGGCGTTCATTACATGCATATGGTGTTAGTAATGATACTTGACATTATGTTCTCCCTGTCTTGGAGGATATATTATATTTCCTGCAACCATATCATTCTGAGCATACACCCAAAATGGCCGACTTTAAACCAATA
Source organism: Pipa parva (assembly GCA_019650415.1). NCBI lineage: Eukaryota > Metazoa > Chordata > Amphibia > Anura > Pipidae > Pipa > Pipa parva. The sequence continues at coordinate 11,629 of WMED01014259.1, read as the reverse complement.
CAGTACAACGAATCCAGCTAGTACAAAACTCATATAATAACCAAGTAGAAGGAATAAAGAAATGATAACGTGAACCAAAGAAATAAACATTGCGGAATGAAATATATGAGAAATATGTTTACTAGGAAATGCAGCATAGGTGTTAAATACAAATTCTTTTTTTTAATAGTAAAATTGAGTAAAGAGGAACCTGTTTCCCAAATGGCTTTTCCAGATCCATATTGAACACTGATATGACTTAAAAGAATTTCAAACTATATATGATTTTACATCCCACCATATCAATTCAGTTAAAAGAGAAAATCTTTGGCCGAAATTTATTAAAGTCGGAAAGACCGCTCTGGGTCTTTTCGACTGTACCGAGAGAAATCTTGTGTTGTTCTCGACAGATTTCGTTCAAGACAGAGTTTCTCCATCACAAATTTTTCAATATTTTCCATGGAAAGGTAGCCATTGCTGCTAATGTAAAGTACGGCTACCTTTCCATGGGAAATAAATGTGAAAACTCGAGAAAGAAGATTGAGAGAAAGATCGAGAAAGAAATCTTGGGAGAACAAAACGAGATTTCAGCAGTCTTTCAGATTTTAATAAATTTCACCCAAATTGCCAGTGATGTTGTAAGAGTAATACGATTCTGCTAATTATGTCACCTAATTTAGCTATTTGTACCTTTAGTTGACACCAGACTACAACTCTCATAAACCTTCAGTAGCATATGCTCGCTGGAGGATGCTGGGGGTTGTAATAACAGCAAGAGAGACAAATAATATAGATCTCCAGCCTATTCTATTCTAGATATTTACTAGTATACTATTGTTCCATAAGGTATCTGTAAAGAGAAAATCTGGAGCAGAGGATAATTTGTCTCTCTGTGGTTCCACTGCACCAATCTTGAATTTACTGGAAATTAAATAGCCTTAAAGGGCTCACAATTTAAACTCTGATGGCTTACACACAATACAAATAATCATGGGAAGTATCAATCACCCCTGTGCATCACTGGATGTAAACAAAGTCCATTGGAACTGGGATTGTAAGGAAAGTTTATCCATGTACCTGGATAGCAATAAAATGCGTTTCCTAGGAAACTGTTAAATCCTGTACCATGCCGTGTATAGACACACTGAATGAGAATCAGGCTGGTTTATAATATTCAAGATACAGCGTTGCATTTTTTTTTCACTTCTGTGATAATATACAAGAAAGGTTTATATCAAAGTCATTTTAAATATAATAGGTAAAACTCATTGGTCTGTATACTTTTTTTTTTCTTCTTTCGTCATTGAAGCTTTAAATGATGTGATTGGCTCCTGACTGTCCTTTTTGTTTTTTTCCCCTAGAGAAAATCAATATTTTCCTTCTGCCGCTAATGAAACCACTGTCTCGTGTCGACCCATTTCCTCCAAGACGGCAGCAAGTGTACTGAGGTTTCCATCTGGGTAATTCTGAGCTTCCCAGAGATCTAAAATGACTCCAGTGGGACTGGGTTTGGTTGCAAAGTAATTAAGATACCTGTAAAATCAAACATAACCAATTATAAAGTGGACTCCTGGCTACTGCAGGACTACAAATTCTAGCCGGGTTTGAATGGTAAGATGGGATTTATAGTGTCATAATAGCTATATTATCATAAGATGCTTTTTTTGGCCCAGTGTATCCGCCCTATGCTCAAGCTCTACTGATCAAATTCACAAAACTATGCATTGCTTTGCCTCGCCTACTACTGTCTGATTGGCTACCCCACACTATGTAAAAAAATGCATCCAATTTTACATGCTTCTTTGGTTTGGAAATCCACTGCTTAGAGAATGTTCTACTCCTTATTCACTATCGGAGTGCAGCGAGCCAAAGTTATGCAAATGTATTTGACAGTAGAATTTTTACTTTCATGAATAATCTCCTTAGAATTTGTTTTTAGAGATTTATGGGGGGGGGGTGAGTTGTCTAGGTCTACTCAGCAATAGGAACTGCATTATTTCGCATTTTACCGAGTTGGAAAGCTATTGCTCTCTTAGAGATTTTTCTAAATTTATAAGTAAATAGTTTGCCTCTACTTAAAAATTGCATTTTACAAATCAATATGCACTTTTTTTTGATAACCTTAGAAATCATTTAGGAGGGTTATATAAGAAGTCTTGGTCTACTAACTCATAGAAGCTAATATTGTGATGTGCACACATTAATATTTCAATATAATCCCTGCTATTTTGAAGGATATAAGAAGTTAAAATAAATAGCACTTTTTAAAAAAAAACAAAAAAACCTTTATAAGTAGTATGGCAAACTCATTATTTGTTTTTCCTTTTGAACTTTATCTGCTCCCAACTTTTATGTTGCTATTTTATGTCTTCATTGATTAGTTATTTCTGAAAAAGTGGTGAGAAAACCACACAATTAAGTTCTTACAAATATGCCCTATAGCATGACTGTGAATTAAAGGGAGGCTGGAGAGACTATTCTAATTAAGAGCTTTCTACCTGCTTGATAAATGACTGGATTGGAGAGGAATTATCCTGTCTAACTAGAAATATGTTTAGTACAATAGCCCCACCTTCCTGGACTGGTCCCTATCCTTATTGGACAAATCTGACTACCAATCAGGATATTTTTTATGAATTGTGCTGCTCCAGAAACTCATCAATAACAAGTTTGTTATTTGTCTCTTCATTGATAAAAAAAAGGAAAAATACTTTATTTTGGTCTAAAAAAAAAAAAAAAAAAAATCAAGGATGTTCTAATCCTCAACCACAAATCAATAAAAGCGGTGCTGTTTTTCTTATTGTTGGTGCAGCTCCCATTATGATTGCGCCTACAACAGCAAGACAAATGGAAGTGTCATCAAAATCATTATTACCATCTGGAAAAGTGTCAGGAGCATTACAACAATGTGATTGTCCATCATTGGCAGTCAACTCCTTTAATGTTGAGTAGGCCAATATTGCAATAGATGTGTGGATCAGGAGGGTAGATTTCACACATTCTTATCTAATTATCTATTGTTACCTGATATAGATAGAAAATTAGAGCAACTATTAGTACAATAAATCATCTTTAAAATATTGAATCCCTGGACATTTTAGTTCCTTTTTTTTTTAATAAATGTAATCACTGAACAGGATTTTTCTTTTTTAAAAGGAATAAAAAATAAAATAACTGCTTATAGGCCAGAATATTTTGCGACGGTTATAAAGCCATGACAATATATGTACCTACCATGTGGTATAAAAATGAAAACTACATTGTTTTAAACATCTTATGGAAGTTCTTATTCTAAAAGGAGCCTATTTGAACATACTGCCAGATACAAGCAAGCTGATCCTGCAGGGAATAGGGGCCTAAACTTGCAGTTGTGATATAAAATAATCACACACCCTATAGTAATATACTAAAATGCAACAGGAAACTACACAATCGAGTCACATTATTGTGACCACCAGATAATAGAAAGGTTTTCACAGTGTGCAGGCAGCATGGACAGCAGCCAGAGGCTGGGACTAACTCAACAAGGTCCTGGTAGGTTATTACACATCTGGAGCCATGCTGAATGTTGTGTATCCTACGGCTGCTTGAGGGAGCATGGGGGTGGGTTCAATCCACAGAGCAAACAGAATGATCAAGGTGGTCCGACAGATGCTCAACTGTGTTTAAGTCTGGGGACCTGGGCAGCATTTGGAAGTCTTTTCATAATGTCTACCTGATTAAATGGTAATATGTGAATGTAAGATCTTGGTAGGAGTTAAATTTGAAGAAACTATTTCTAAACTGCAGCTGTAGGTCACACAAAATAACAAACTTTGAGTTCTATATTTTTCCTTAATAGTTGTGATCAACAGTGCACAAATGAGATTTATTTGATAGTTGTTACCTAATTTTAAGCAGAGACAAGTATAGTATAGGTGATATATTTTATTAGCTAACTGAATAGATGGTAAATGCAAGTTTCCCACACTACTTAGGTCTCTTCTTCTTACATGGTATCCATGGTATGGAAGAGACCTAAGTAGTGTAGAAAGCAACATTTACCATCTATTCCGTTAGCAAACGTTAGCCTATACTGTACTTGTCTCTGCTTATATCTATGGCTAACATGGTGCTACACTCTACTGCCTAATTTTAAATTCACTTTCTTTGCCCCAGTTTCTGAGCATGTGCATGCATCATGTTCCAAGGAAGAGGGCTTACAAAGATAGTAAAGATTTATAGCTCTAGGGACAACTTAAACACCAATATTGACTGTTATTGAGCTGTCATACCTTTGAGATTGTAATAATAAAACACAGGGCACCATATTATTAGCGTACATCTTTCTCAGGATTTAGTTCCCCTTTAAGGCTAAAGTAAACTTTAGTGTTTATCTTAATAATGAAAGAGAAAATTATTGCCCCTTTACGCATCTGATGAAAGCACTTTTCTAAGCGTGGCATGTTTTAAATCAGAGCACATGATGCCTAAAATGAAAACTGGTCCATCTAGAATACAGAAAATAGCAAAAGAAAAAAGTTTTTATACAAATGCACATTTCCAAAAGTTACCTACCTGTCTAATTTTAATTTGTGTGCCAGCATTCTCCAGTCGTGCCCACGTGTCTGAGGGGCATCCAAGCTGCTACAAAGTTTCTGCCGAATGGCTAGGGGAATACTGAAAGCACTTGGACCAACAATTGTAGTAATGGTACTAGCAGAATCCATGAGTGGGAAATCAATAATGCAGCTCGGTTCCTGTATTAAAAAAAGAATCATTTATATTGAGTATGATTTCTCTATATGGATTAGTGAGTACATTTCAAATGAAACGTATCAAAGCACTAAGCTTAAATTCCAGTACTCCCGTTTACTGCCGTCATATATCCAAAGCCTGCAGAGAAGGAACACAATATTTACAGCGGACTTAACATAAATTGAAAATATATTGGTCTCCATGGAATCTTGCAGAACACTGAGCTGTCTTGATTAGAAATAGATTTCAAAATAACTCTAAAAAAAAACAAAATACAAAAATGGCACTCCATATAATTTTCAAAAACAGACTAGGGTTTGTTTCTAATGAATCAGTGAGATTTATCATCTCTGCGTTAAAGACAATGCTAGGAAAACACTGGAACCCTGAAAATAACAAAAGCTACAATTCCCAGCAGCCTAAACTGCCAGCTCAGATGGAAAATGGAAGTTGCCTCTTTCACATTAAATATTTTAGTCTGTAGCTGGATTGACAAGCTTTTACTTAAATAGAACAGATTGCTTGAATTGCTACAACCAAATGCAATTTGAATTGGACCATTAGGCTAAAGTTTCAGCATGCTGCAATTTAGTACAGTAGGTTTAGGCCTCCTTCAGCAGCAGTCCATGATAGGATTTACCTTTGAAAACTTTGACAGTCAATTTCACACTACAGGCAATCGGCCATAATTATATCTGAGCAAACTGTAGGGTGTAAAAGGGAACAACCTTAGTTTTGTGGTCTCCAGAACTGATGGTTGGGGATTTGATAGACTCCATTTTTTTTCAAGCATGAAAGCACTGCTATAACACTAGGGGCAAAATGTATTAAACTCTGAAAAGCCGTTTTGACTTTTCTGACACCCTGAAGTTTCTTGCGGTAAATATTGGGAGATGTGCTTCGATTGATACTTGCCGGGAGAAACTTTTTCTATTGACTATATCCATGGAAAGGGTAACCATACTGTATATCTACCTTTCCATGGATATGTTCAATAGAAAAAGTTTCTCACAGCAAATATCGATGGAAGCAAATATCGATGGAAGCAAATCTCGAGATTCTTACCGTGAGAAACTTCAGGGTGTTCTCCCGATTATTAAACTCGGAAAAGTGAAAACGGCTTTTCTGAGTTTAATAAATTATGTCCCTCAGGAATCATTGTTTATCCTTTCAAATAATTTCACAGCAATACATCACAAAACAACTAAACACTTAATAGAGCAGTAGCATCAAAACAACTGTGTAAATTGTGTCTGTAAATTTAAATTTTAACTTTAAAAATTAAACTTTTTTGGGGCACTTAGAGTATATCTAATGAACCATAGAATACAATAGGTTTGGGTGAGATCTGTTTAACAATACGGCTTCTATCAGTACAGATAAAAACAGACAGATAATGTATTCATTTTCAAATATAACATTTGTGCTGTCTACATAAAAGGACCATATTTGAAAAAATGCTATGCCAAGACAAATTTAACATTTTTAATTTAGGGTGTTACTGGTACTTTTGTGAAATGTAATAAAATTGAGAATATCAATCTCTCGCTATCCAACTATTTTTGCCAGTATCGCGATATTGAAATTTTGCCAATATTGGTGATATCGATATCTCAATATCAAATTTTTCATCATTATGAATTTTTCATAAAAATAAACAGATTCAAAGTCTCAACCGAATTTCGATATCAAACTAATTTTGCCAATATCGCGATATCGAAACTTTCCCGATATCGCAATATTGAATTTTTCATTGATAGAATGGATTTTCCATAGAAATAAGCAAATTAAAAGTTTTGATTGAATTTCTATATTGATAAACATCCCATATCCATAATATCGATATTGTGATACCAGTAAAAATCATTTGATATCGTGATATCGATATTTTGACTTTCATTACATTTTGCCCTAAGTACCTAAAATCCTGATTTTGATAATACTTTTAATGTACATTAACTGGTCTTTACAGATAAATGTGTGCCATCCAATTAACAGAACGTCTAACTTTTTTAAGAGACACACAAGCACAAACTTTACTAAATTGTGATGCAACAATGAAAGGTTTTTTTGGAATGTTTACATTTGAATAAATAGATTTGAATTGTTGGCAAAGAAAACGTAGGTAAATCTGAAGACAGAATTAATGATTCCACATTTAATAAATACAATTTTTTGGAACAGTTTATTTGTGAATTTTTGTGAAATTTGTGATTGGAAATGCTTTTGCAGCCTGTGTTCTATGACTTCTCATGAAACAACTTTGACTTTGCTTATCCAAGGCAAAATATTTCTTGAAACAAAGTATATATGAAATACAGAAAGTTTGGTTGGATCTTGCCATACCTCTGATGCTGTGCAGTTAAGCTGAAAGATCTGCCCTTCTCCTTCCACTTGCCGGACACAAAGCTTGCACACCAACTCTACAGTACTTAGGCTGAAGCGTTCCAGACTGAAGGTACATTGTAGGTTCCTTTGGCATCCGCTCCAGATGTGATAGAATGGAATTTCCTACAGTGTTGCAGAGACCAGGCAATAGATTATTTTGTGTGTAATTAATTGGGATTCATAGAAAACAATATCTAAAAATGAAACTGTGGTGGGGAAAGAAAAAAATAACAAAATGCAAGTCAACAGGGATCAATGCTCTCAAAGACTACAGGTAGATACAATTACAGTAGTTGATTCCTATACAATATAATAAAAAGACAACTTATACTACACCACCTAGTTCTGTTTCTATTCCAGGAGCTTATTTTACCATGGAGGCTTCATTCTGTTGTTTAGTTCAGTCTGAATAACTGAAACACATTATAAGCACACAGTGCAATTCTCCTGGGAGGAATGGGCTACCAAGTGAAACCTGGTTAATGGAATCTGAAAGTACCAAGGAGAAGCAGTTCAGCCTGCAGGCATTAGAATGAAGATGGAGATGCTGACCCAGCACTCCCTACAATCACAGTAAGCTACTAAAAATCATTCTGTCTAAGCCAGCAAAAGAAACAGACATATCCTATGAAACACAATATGAACATACTGCTGAAGACAACATGAAATCAGGGGAAAATAATAATCTAAAGCTGATGTTTGCGATCTGATCACTGAGAATTCATAATAACAGAAAAGTAAATTATAATGTTTCAAATTGCACTATTTCTTAAGCTGAATATTTCATATTCACTAAAACGTAACACGGTCTTCATTACAAAACGAGTTGGATGTGCATATTAATAAAGGCCCATATTTCATAAAAACAAAAAATCTCAGATATATACAGTTGCATATGAGGTGTCTATCACTTTGTGATATGATTCCAACAGACTAAGTCAAAATCTCCCAACATACATAATAACGTTACCGTAGTTACATGGAGAAACTACTATCAGGAATTCCTAATGTGATGTGTCAAATGACAAAATCAGCTCTGCTAAATCAATATTTCCAAAATAATGTCCATATATCTGTGTTGAAGAATAAGTACTGGTCATGCGCCATCTAAAGAACAGTGAAATGGATTTTCTAGAAACTGTATCATTGCTGTAACTTCGGATTCTAGCCATAAAATAACAGGATTTTTGATGTTATAATTTTCTATTTGTGTAATTGTTATTTATCTCTTAACATAAACATCCACATATGCAGATGTAATTTATTAGACAATTTCAAACATGGCTCTTTTTTCTGCCATAGAATCCTCGTGCATATTTCACGTGATAGTTTACCTGATATTTAGCGAGCAATTTGCTTTTCCATAGGGAATGTGGGATGTCATGGATGGAAAGGCGTAAGTTATGAGTGCTTCCTTTAAAGTGAAGAGTTTTTGGTTCATCCAGCAACTGTCCTCCCAACTTTCTTTCCTGTTGTATCACTTCCTGGATTCACAAAAAAAAAGTAACACAATAATTAAGTAATGCATACAGTCCATTCTAAGATCCATTATAAAATGACTAATCTGTTATAATGAAAATATCCTGTTTGCTGTAACTTGGATTTATTTAGTTATGTCTGGTCCTCCTGTTTTATTATGTAGAATATTTGTTCCTATGTAAGCTCACTGTGAGACATCACTATGCTCCACCTACTGAGGATTTAGAAGTTCTGCCCAGTATGAAGTTAGCTTAGGGGAGAAGAACATGGAAAGTAAGATAGTCCTACTTTTAAAGCCCTTAAGGATATAGGTCTGATCCTTAGTAGAGATAGCATTGAAAAGAGTGCTCTAACCCGACATATGTTGGATAAAATAAAATCTTCTAAAATGAAAATCTATTGAAAAATATTTTACATTACAAACCTGCACCTCTTTTTAAAGGAGAACTAAAGCAAAAAAATAAAAAAGAAGTGTTAAAATTAAAATACTTACCCTATAAAGATCTGATTCATTACAGACACAGCATGAGCTGTGTTGTAATTAGCCGGCACCCGACGCTTCCTTCACAGCGCTGGCTCACTGAGAATCCAGCGCCGAAGCTCCTCCCGACTTGTTTTACCGTCTGTGACAAATGCCTTATACATCATCACATTCATTGCGGGATGAGAACGCTCCCCGCAATGAGCGTGATGATGTGTGAGGCCGGTGAAGCAAGTCAGAGGAGCTGCGCTCTGGCTTGTCAGTCAGCCAGGGCTGTGAAGGAAGCATCAGATACTTATTTATTTACAGCACAGCTCATGCTGTGACTGCAATGAATCAGCTCTATATAAGGTAAGTATTTTACCACTTCTTTTTTATATTTTTTTGCTTTAAGTCTCCCTTTAATGACCCCTGTCTCTCAAACTATATTTCTCCAAAAATTAAGTTCAAGTATTACTAAAGAAAACACGTTTGTTTCTGGTTTAACCATTAAATAATATACAAAATGTGTTCAGATTATACAATCTAATTCTAAAAAAAAAAAACAGTGATAACTTTAACTTTTGTTAATGATATAATGACACTGTAGCTGGAATCTTATACACAAAATAATAATGTAATTGCACATTACCAATAAGTGACCCCACATTACTAATTTCCAGTAACCCATAACTTAATTTGCAGTAAAAAAAAAAAAGTATCTTTTTATCTGAATGGATTATGTTTGTTACTAGAACAGTATAAATTTCATGTGTATTACTACACAAACCACTGTTGTTAAGATCCTGAAGCCAGACTGTCCAATAACACATTTTTTGAACTACAAAAAGTTAAATGTTTTTGAACTAATCCATGTCATTTCTATGTATGAGTCCTAGAAATTGTCAAACTGCCCAAGGAGGCGATTTAGTCATAAATTAAAATCTATTGTAATTATATCATTTCCATTGATTGCTCTTTGGATATCCTGATGAGTTCTCTGAAGAATGCTACAAATAAACAAGTAGTGATTGATTTCCATCAGTTTAATGCAGATTGTATCTAATGATGTTCCTTTTTACTTCTAAGGACTTATAAACATGCACAGTATTAGATTATGCATTCCCCTTCTCCACTATGGGTTGTTTCTAAAATCAATCAAGACTTTGTCTTGGAGGAAATTGCTTTACAGAAATTAAAAATAGACTTAAACATGAAAACATCCTTTTATAGAAAATGCAGTGTTTATATGTAAATCAAAGTGGAAACAGTCATCTACCCCATTTAAAACAGCAATGCAATCCCATGGCCCAACCTCTTCTACGAAGATTGATGGCATACCCATGGCTGGAAACGTTATCATAACTGGCCTTTCCTTCTCAGTAACCACCCAATAAAGTAGGTTCCATTTAGTGTTGTATTGGAAATCAAGCTACAGTATATGTCAAACATTTTGGGGGTTATTAATTAATCTGAAAAATCTAGTGTAAAGGCCAAATTCACATCCTTTCGCTACTTCACTAATTCTGCTTATTTAACAAACTCTGAGATGTGACTAATTTGCTACTAATTCAGATGCTTACAACACTCGCAGCCTTGTGGAGCTCTTTGTATCATTTTGGTTGCGCGTGCACAGGTAATTCAGCGATTCAGAAAGCAACAAAGTATGTCAAAAGAGCAAATTCTCCAAGGCGCAGTGCTCCATATTCACCTGTTTAACTTAAACACTTCAGACTGGTGAATTGGAGCATTGATGGCAGGGCTGCAGTGTTGCGTAAGGCGACTATTTATTCAAAAGTGAAAATGGTGGCTGCGACTAAGTGACAACATGACCTAGAGACAAAATGACATAAAAATAGATAGAATATTCCCTACTATACAGTTAATGGGACACTGAGAGGATGACATCACTGCCCTTCACTGGGGGAATTCACATGACTTCTCAGCCCACTAATGTCCCACTGACTGTGTTGCACTACGCATCCGACAACATTCAATGCTGTCCACTTGTTCAACAAGTCTATCTGCTGCTTCATGAATAAGGAGAAGTGAATTCGCGTCTTCCTGTTTGTAGTGATGCAAACAGATGCAAAATCACTATGCTAGGCGAATTTGCCCTTTAATAAATAACCCAACTTTATACAGGGGAATTTATCAACAAAAGCAATCATTTGCAAAGGTTTAGTAACCAATCAAAAACTAGCTTTCATAATTCTAGCTCCCTTGTACCTGAGGATGCTTACATCTGATTGGTTGAAAAAAGGGGGGGCAGTAGTGAGCAATCGTAGTAATAATTGTATATATATATATGGGTGCTACTTATGGAGCAATAATAGGTATATATTTAACTTGAAGAAAAAGAGTAAGCTCTCTTATAAAGTGCACACCAATAAATTTTTTATTACAATATAAAGTAGTGAGAAACACAAAAAAGTTTAAAAACAATTAAAAAATCAATAAAACAAGTGAAGTGCCATTTAAATTGTAAAACTGCTAAATGCTGAAATCATAACACCTGAATATAGCAAAAATGGTAAAGAGCATAGTTCAAGTATAAATACCGTCATTCAGTATAAGTCAGGTTGT
>WMED01014258.1:0-12963 GCA_019650415.1 Pipa parva | reverse complement strand
TATATATATATATATATATATATATATATATATATATACACAGTATATATATATATGGTATTGTGGCTTAAAAATGACCTTTAAGAATTCACCTTACAAAAGCCACTCTTCTTTCTGTCTAATTTCTGTAAAAGGGTAAGCTTGATTGCAAAGGTCAACGGAGGGGTCGAGTAGAAAGGTCAAGGGTCATAGAACAACAGCAGATGCAGAGGAGTAAAATTATTTAAAGAGAATTGGAGGGATCATCAGGTCTGGGTGGTGTATATCATGGTGCAGGGCTGTGCATGTGAATTACAGTTTTATGGTGCAAGCCTTTATACACAATGTCCAAGATCTAATAGAACTGCAGGAAGTGAGAAACAACCTCTTTTTTTCCTCTTCCTTACATGTATAGAATTGCTTTCCCAATACCATATTAATATGTCTACAACTCTCACACACAAACACACACACACACACAATCAAAAGCACATGCTCTCCCTTTCTCAGTACCCCAGTTTTCGCACAGTGTTTTATTTGATTGGGTTTTTCCCAATGGACATTAGCTGTGCCTGTCATTTACAATAGGAAAAGTATTAATTTCCGCCAATCCAAAATCATATGTTATTCTTCAATTTCAAATGGCTCTCGTGTGGTCATCCAAAATGTTTGTCAGGGTCGGTCAGCAATCTGCTGACCTTTGCACCTAACTTGTGACCTTTACCCTGTGAGGGGTCAAAAGGTTCAACTGATCTCATTTACATGCAGAGAAACACTCATTGCTGATCAGCCAGAAGTAATTAATTCAGGCCGAGTTCACTCAAGAAGCGAAAATAAACAGCAACAACGCCAGCAAACAATTTGTGCGTTTAAACTACCCACTTGAGTGAAATGAAAGGGTATCAGTACAACACCTTAGTCAGGTATTGTTCTATAAACAGAATGCAATACCTGTGTCCTTTGTCTGGATTCTGCAACAGCTACTTTCTGGATCTAAGTAACCATGTCTCTTGTGGCAGATGTAAAATCCATAAGAAATGCAGCCTAATCTTTGTACAGCTAGAGTTCCATTTTATAATGTAACAATATGGCATCCTGGCTTTACACACTTACACACTGCTTCATTTTATTACAAGATGAAGGTGGGCAATAGACAACAATGTCAGCATTATTAATAAATAAATGATTATTATTATATATAAATACATACAGTATTATCTCTTGGCCACATAATTAGGGAGCAGTAGCAAGGCATGTGTTAGTTTCCTCATTCACAACCGGAACTGATTTATTTAAAAAAAGAACGTAAAGAGGGGAAATGACTTTGTAACACTATTTCAGGTGGATCTCTGTACCTTTAAACACTTCCATTCATGCCTTTATAGTTAGCTCACATTGAGGATCAGGGTTACTACTTACATGTGAAGTATACAGAGTGCAATTACACAATTGTTGTGCACCGATGGATATTTACATTTTAAATGCACACTTAATCTAATTTTATTTACAAAAAGAATGCTTAGAAACACAGGGCCGGTAATGTAGACAATTGATAGAGGGTCTGAACAGCTTTGCGTCAATACCCAGCAATGTAACGGAGGTCCTAGCTTTTCACTCACCCTACCTGAGTTGAGAAAACCCTTTGTGGTAAATCTACCACACCCTATGACAGGTGCTACACTTCTCTCTAGCTGAGAGCTACACACAGGTGCCTGCATTCAGTTAAGCCTCGAACCTCTTCCCCTTCCCCAGCTGCAACCAAAAGGGGGCAGTCTAGCTTCCTTTAATATAGTCTTATGAACCAATGGATACTTACAAGGTTTGGGCCTAGCCGGGCAATTTCTCCCCTAATTTAATATAAACAGAATTATCACTGACAAATGAGGGAGCAGATTAACTTTATCATAAGAAAACCCATGAATTCCTTACACCTAATTCTTGCATTTGTGCGTGTTGTGCATCAGTATAGCTAAAAGGTCTAACTGTGATTATTTTATTATCTAATATGGGCCGGAATACACTAGTAAAACAGCAAAATTTCCAAATTTAAATGGATTGTTTGATACAGAAAGAAAGGACAACAATGCTTGTACCGGATTGGCTTTTAGGGAGAATTCTGGGCAATGTGATGGGGATTGTAATTTTTGGGAAATCTGACCTACATATGTCTAGGGAACTGCTACAAGGGGAACATTGCACTAAGGAGCGTGTTGTGACTCTAAAGTGGTCTGTGGTAATGTTGATATTAGACCAATGATGCCCAACCTTTTTCTGCCTGGGGGGGGGGGGGCCATATAAAATTGCTTCACGCGTGTCACGGGCCGCTTCAAAGTCGCGACTTTTAACATCGAGACTGCGACAAATTTTAAAGTAGCAGCTGCGAGAATTTTCCTTAGTAAAATCGCGACTGCAACAATATTCTCATTATAAAGATGTGACTGTGACAGTAACAGTCTATGGCGACTGTCTTTAGCTGGCGAATTCACATTGGTACTTTATAATTACAGTAGTAGGGTAATACCCATTAATATACATATAGCAGTAAACTAAAAGTGACGCATTCTAGAATGTCACACGAATCTAGAACCCTTATTGATTTCACATGTGAGACTTGAGAGGTGATGGGGAACTGAAACTTAGTCCCACATGTACCTGGCATGGTCCACTATCTAAAAGACATCCAAATAACGGCATCCTGGCACAGCTGGTAAGTGTCCCTACTCTTGTATATTTACCAAGGTCATTTTCACCTATTCAGTCTATTTTGCCATTTTTCAACATTTTTTTTTTCCGCCACATTTTCAATTTCCCCTAATTTATGTAAAGCTGAATAATAATGTATCAGTATTGATAAATATACATGCGTTAATACCACTATATTTTACACTTTTCGGTCAATATCAATTTTGCTGATTTTTCCACCAGGAACTTTGAAAAATGTTAGTGTCCCACCTCCCAAAGGGAATAATAGGATTTTGCCACCCGCAAACAGGTGAAATCTTGTTAAAGTGCACCTGTCACCTCAAATCTAATACTAATTTAGGTTGTACTAATGAAATAATTGTTTTGTAAATATCTGTGTATTAAAAAAATGTAGCTTTATACAGCGTTTCTCTCTCTGTCATCTTCCCTGTCAGCCTGACTTTTCTTTCCCGAGTCGGGTGAGTGGGGTTAAATGATGATTGACGTTATAGCTCCTCCAATCAGATCCCTTACATCACAATTTAGCAGGGATCAATGCATCCTCCCTTGATGACATGCACACTCTCCCATGTAACTATTAGGAAATGCAGGGCTTCACCATCAGCGCGGTTGGAGAGGGCTGCGCTTCTCTGAGGGGATCTGCAGATTCCAGATGCCGTAGAGTTGCCGGCAGAGAATGAAGACTCTGGGGGGAATTCACTATGTTCTGAAGTGAGGTGCGTAGTGTTCGCCTCACTTCAGAACATAGTGAATTCCTCCCGGAGTCTACAACACGGAAGTGCTGGACAGCACTTCTTTACAAGTAAGAAAGTGAACGTTTTGCCGAAAATTGAAAAAAAAAATGAATTTACTAAAAGTTAGTAATTAGCATAAATTAGCAAATGTGTTTTTTTTTTTAAATTTTGTCCAGAGTGTTAATGAAATACTTTTATAATTTCCATGCTAAAGGGCCGATAATAATTAGTTTAGCTGTGGCTTGCACGACTGAATATTAAACAAAAGTATATTCAGTATGCAATATTTGCACTAAGCCATGTATCATGGGGAGTTTGAATATGTATTTTATTCCAAATTGATGTAGTGGAAAGTATAGATATAATTTCATTTCCTTAATTTTTAATATAGATAAGAAAGGAATACAGTGTTTAATCCCTAATTTACCAGCGCTAACAGTTGGATAGTTAGATAGTCTTAACCTGTACGTAAAGCTCTGAAATAACATATTTTTTGCTTCGCATTCTACTTCTTTCCGACTGGCTATGCCGCACAAAACATCCGTCAGTGATTGCCACTGTCCACTTGGTGGACCGGTCTATTCTCCACTTAATCAATAATGAGAAGTGAATTTGTGAACCTTTTGGAGATGCGACTCAAATTGTAGCGAAGTTAATTCGACAGGTGAATTCAGCCTTTAGTTAATAAGGCCCTTAGTCCCTAATGCGAACAAACTATGTTAACCAGCATGTACTGATTAAATGGGAATGGCTGACCAAAGACTATGAGAACATCAGCTTCCAGTGATGCCTTTGAGAGCACAAATCATTAGTGACATGAGGCTGGATCTTCACTATACTGGTATAGTAAACTCTATGCATAAGGTAAAATATTACAAGCCTAAGCGCTTCATTGACTAAAGTCCGAATAGTTGCATAGAGTTATGAATTCATATCTATGCGCCATTAACCCCATGTTCGCTTACTGACTAAAACCTGGGAAGTGGTGAATATGCGACCAATAAAGGCAACCAAAAAAGTCAAACTTATGGAGCTCTTCTCATCTCTTTGCGTGCGTGTGCACAGGTACTTCTGCTATTGACTAAGATGTGGAGTGGTGCGAAGGCTTGAATGTGACTAAGGGGATTATTCACTAAGGTGTGAATTTGACTGTCGAATTTGCAAACAGCGGATTCCCATAGTAAATCCATGAAAATTTCCCCATTGTAAAGTCGCGACAATTTTTTAATGTTAAGATTGCGCCAATTTTTTGATTATAAAGACGCGACTGCGACAGTATCAGCCTATTGCGACTGTCTTTATCTGGCGAATTCACACCTATACGCAACAATTCGAACTTTAGTGAATAACCCCCTAGATGAACTGCTCCAAATTCACCTGCTTGACTTTGCCACTTCAGACTGGGGAATTGGGGGGTTGATGGCAGGCATCCAGTGTTGTGTAAGGTGACTATTCAATCAAAAGTGACAATAGACTAAGTGACAACATGACCTATGGACAAGGTGACATAGAAATAGAATATTCACAGAATACAGTTAGTGGGACATGATGAGACTGACGGCTCTGCCCTTCACTTGTTGAATTTGCCTCCTGTATGACTTCTCATCCTATCACTATGTGACTGATTATGCCCCACTACTCATCCAACAGTGTTCACCTCTGTCTGCCTGTCTGGCAAGTGTATTCTCCACTTAGTCAATAGTGAGAAGTGAATTTGCCTCTATTTTGGAGGTGCAACTCAAATTGTAGCGAAGTGAATTCAGTAGGTGGATTCGCCCTTTTGACAATGAGGCCCTAAACTTGTTTCTTTGTTTAGTTCTCATTTAAGGATTTTGTTACTTTGATATCCATTGCATAGTGCAGTGGTAGGGAGTTGCTCGGAATCAGCTCAGTTCCAACCTTGGGGGAGTTGGGAAATGTGTAACAGACTGTACTCCACTATCTATAATATGCTGATGTTAACTATATTATGGAAGTATTTAAGATGTTATATTATGTTGCCAACCCAGCTTGACTCAGCTTTTGGTCATGTGACTGCATCATGTGACCTGCGATTTACCAGTACTGATTCAGTGCTATCAGTAAATCTCAGGCAAATTAGAGATTTTCCTGGGGGGTTAGGGTATGGGATGGGGGGCTGCAAATATTTTAGAAGTCTAGTTCTTGGTGTATGCATAATGTTTCTATCATGGATTTTACTGCATTATTTATTATTATTATTATTATTATTATTATTATTATTATTATTAAGCAAGGGATGGATTAATAAATATAAATTGTCTTTATGATATATCAGTAAGTGTAAGTATGGAAGAACAATTGCATCTTTCCTGCTGTGAGAAATATCCCACATGCCATTGTATGTCTCCAGTATTGAATATGGAAGATTCAGCTATATCTATGTTAATGTTGCATTATGCTCGGTAATATGGAGACTGTAACCATCAGTAAAGTAAATGCAGCTAATTAAAACAAACAATCTATTTGTTTGGAGGCTGCGTGCCAAAAAGGATTATGCCCGATGATCCTATAAAATATATTGACTAGGGACACTCTATACTTCGTGGCTGTTATTGACATTAAAGCAGTCTGTGCATATAAGAAAATAACACTAACTTTAGTCTGCTTTTCACAAGCATGTCAGTCTAATATGTGATGAGTCAGTGTGTGAAAGGGTTAACATTTCTCTTACCTCTTATTCTGAATACTGAATTAAGTAATCCAGGTAGATACAAACCAACTTTGTCCTTCAATCAAAAGGTGATTAATATAAACATATGACACTCCAAATTTAATAAACTTGGAAAAGCCCGATTTTGATTTTCCGAGTTTGTTTGTGCTGTAAAAATCGCTCAATATTTTCGATCGATATTTACTGACCAAGGGGGTTATTCATTAAAGTCCGAACAGTCGCTTAATTGCCCATATTCGCATCCTTTCGCAACTATTCCAACTCTGCTTATTCAATAATCTCTGCGATGTGATGAATTCACAACCAACTCTGATGCTTGCGACAGTCACAAACTTACAGAGCCCTTCACATCAATTTGTGTACGCGTGCACAGGTAATTAGGCTATTCAGCATGTGACGGAGTCTGTCGAAGGGGCAGATTCTGCAGTGCGTACTGCTCCAAATTCACCTGTTTGCCTTCATCAGATCAGAGTGGTGAATTGAGGGGTTTGATGGCAGGCATCCAGTATTGCGTAAGGCAACTAGTCATTCAAAAGTGACAATGGCGACTGCAACTAAATTAATCTACTATTAAACATGAACTAGGCACAAGGTGACATATAAAAATAACTATTTTTCACTTATATACAGTTAGTGGGATATGATGAGACTGACGTCACAAAAAGGGTGGCCTCAACCAATCTAAAGGCAATCTAGACGTGTAAATTGGCCACATTCTTGTCCCATATACTCCTTTGTCTGTATTATATGTGTCCACGTTTACAAGTTTAGATTTCTCTGATGTTTGAGTTTTAAGCTTTAAAAGTTAGTGAGAATAACTGTAACAAAAAAATATGATTACATGCACAGATAGTAGAATTCAAAGCATCTAGTGAAGAAGCAGTGCAAGAGGTTCAGATCTAAGAGCTATTGATCTCTTCCATGGTAACAGGTATTCGACTAGGGAGGGGGAGCTCGGTTCTGTGTAGCTGGCGGGTGGGAGTCTGGATAATGAGAAAGATATCTCTCCTGCACACATAGCAACTTGAGGGGGTCTTCCAGCAAACAAATACTTCCCCAAAATGCCCTCAGCTTGTATTCTTTAAAGGATACAAAAAATATTTCTACAAAAAAAATACCTACATACAAAAATGATCCCTTATATTTCCTGTTGAAACTGCAAGAAAAGAGAATTTGTAGAAAAACATGTTAAAGAAAAATGTTTAATGTATATAATGAATATATTAAAGACAACAAATCAGATAAGACTCTGTTTAATAAATTTGCATCAACAAAAAATGTTCAATTGAAAAGAAAAATGCAGTTTTGATAAGAATTAGCAACTTTTGTCTCATGCATCAAATATATTCTTTCATGGTAATATAATTTTAACATTGCTTGGCCTCACTGAATCCTGGTTTTATTTTATTATGACTTTTATCTATCAATCACAGAAAGCAGCATTCTCCCTTGCTAGTTTCAATGAATAATACATTCTATTTGTGTCCCTAATATAATATTACCCCATACACAAATCCAAAACGCTAGGGAGGAAAGCGCAAACACAAAAAACTTTTTTTTTTCTCCTGAGGAAGCTGGACTTACAGCGAAATGCGTAGAGAAGAGATTTTACCATCTGACCTTAGTCACATACTGTATATTCCTTGGGTTCTGGATTGTTGGATAAGCCTCCTCACCTGTGGCTATGGATTAAAGGTTGGACTTTCAGACTGCTTGGGTTGTCCTTCGTCATGTATGCATTGTGATTACCACAAGCTTTGTTACAAACAATACAAAAAGAGTTGGCTTGTGAGTATATATAATTTATATTTCATGAAAAGACGTTAATTACACTATGGAAGATTTTTCATTCCTTTTTTGGGATATCTGATGCTTGAAAGAGTTCCTGTTGGAGCTAGGATATAACGGAATCCTCTACAGTATTTACTATACAACGCTTGATCTATTTCTTGGTCTGGTGAGCAGATTATTGTACTAGTCATGTGGTGTTTGTTTCCACGCTTCACTTTAGCACCTTCATTCTTATTTGTGTCACTGTGGCATGTTTGGGCTACACTATTTTGTTATTTATATCTCTATGATAAAGCACTATTAGTGCTTTTTTTGTGTTTATGCTTTCCTCCCTTATCTCTTTGGATTTCTTACACTATTTTGGAGCTAAGAAGGGCACTCCAGTGAGAGGAAGCTGCAATCAACCTTCATATTAATCAAGTTATCACAAAAGGATATTTTTGGGACTGTTTGATTTGGACTTATATTTAAGTTGTTTCATTCTCACTTACACAGTGTGTTATTCACATTTATTCAGTGCCACTTTACATTTGTTTGTTTTCAATTACCCCATACATGTTTGCTGCTGTTATATTGTTAAAGGAGAACTATAGTCAGATTACATCTTTACATATGCAGTACTATACCTTAGTGAGAAGTGTTTCTCCCCAGTAGATGTGTAATCATCCTGCTTCAGATGAAAAAGCACTGGAAAACCCCCGCGCCGGGAAATGTGTGTGTGACATGTACTGGCCAGTTTTCCATGAAAAGGTACCCTCCCCCGGACATTTTTGCCCTACTTACTACTTACACTTTGAGCTGGTGAATGAAGCGCAAACACAGGTGCACTAATAGTGCTTAAACCAATTTAAAAGGATTTGTGTTTAAAAAATCCTGTCACCATCAAATTGCAAACTAAGAGTTGCAGTGAATGTATTATATTTATCACACCCAACAAATGTGTGAGTAAAAAATGGTAATAAACTGCTCACCAGATGTAAAACATCTCACAGCATATAATAATTTCCAGATGGTGCCCACAGGTGCCTGATAGCCAAGGAAACTTCCGTACACTCCTTAAATTATGCATTCATCCATAAAGGGTAAATCAGGTAGCGAATCCTTATCCTTAGTAGAGATAGTCCAAAAATGTCACTCGCTCTACGCGTTTCGTGGTGTAACACCACTTCTTCAGGAGATAGTCCAAAAAAGTATCATTGTATACATTTTCTGCTATCTCTACTAAGGATAAGGATTCGCTATCAGAGAAAGCTTTAAAGGTACTTCTGCTCACCTCGCGACCACTCGAGTTGCCTTGCCGAAGTACATTTAAAGCGTTCGCTGATCTGCTAGTCTAGGGTCAGTTTGTTCAGCATCCAATGAATTTACCAGTTTAGCTTTGGATTGTGGCAGGACACTGTAGTACCCTGTAGTGTAGGAAACCTTCACAAACACAACAAAGATTAAAAATCACACTTCCGGAAGCTGAATTCCTGTTTTTTTTATTGTTTTGTATTTCTGATTGCTGGTTGCAGCCATCTTTTATAATTTGGGATTTCTGTGATAAAATAATTACTGAACACAATGACACGTGGCTATGTTTATGATTAGGATATCATTTTTATTGTATCCTGGACTTAGGTTAGGGCCAGACTAGTGAATATGAGTGCCGCACTATGCTTGCTGCAAACCTCTATTGTACTTACCTGATTTGGTAACATTGGCATGACCACATGCTGGAATGCCATCACACGTTTCATGTCACGTTTGAAGAGAGCGTAGAATAGCAACGCGAACAATGCGATGGGATAGGAGCAGCAGGGAATGAGGAAGCAGCAGTCACACAGCATTGTGTAAGTACCACTGAAAAGCGCATCTCAAAATTACACCAGTCTGAATTTTCAGGGCACACTTTGTTGAAAGTGCAGCACTCATGTGCGCTAGCCTGGCCTCGGCCCTAGTGTGGGAATCTACCTGGGATACTAAAACTATACAATTTATCTAGGCTACTTTAAGCATTGTGTAACCATTAACTGGCACTTGTAGCCAATAAGAAACAACTCTGTACCTTGGGTTACAAGTGAATTGCAGGATAATGGGTACTTTGCTGTATAACTGTGCTAATAGACAAAAAAACACCAACTAGCAATGCTGAATTGTAACTGAGCAATTCCATGCAAATTTTGGAATGTCTCAACTTGGAAAGACCTAAACCTTGCCTTGGCTTTATATGAATATGTCTCTATGCGTCTGCATACACACATGATTTGAATGTGTAGATAAAAGTAGAATGCATCAGTGTCCAGTCCTTTAGCTGAAGGTAGTATAATGAAGCCTTTCTAAAAAAGGTTCAAATATGAGAACATAACATAACTATAATTCTAATACAGGGTGGTCTCAAGATATGAAAACACCTTAATAAATGGAAACAGTGGCTGGGAATGCCATCCTGTGTGTGCTTCAAAATGGTTGCCGTGTTTTTGACACCATTCCACACAGTTTTGACACCTTCCCTTTTGCAAGGCCACACACAAGATGCTATTCCCAATTTTTTAAAAATTTTATTTAAAAAAATTAAATTAAACATTGTTTAATAGCCTATAGCAGCGATGGCAAACCTATGGCACGTGTGGTCAACACCACTGCATTCAGTGCAGGCCACAGTTTTCAGGTCACATCTGCAGCCTGCACCGAAGGAGCGCTCGCTCACTGGGGAGCACTCCTTCACTGATGCAGGTGTGCACCTCCCCCGATGCAGGAGCGATGATATCACTCATCAGCGCCGGCAATTCGAGGGATAGGGCTGGTGAGTGATGTCACCTTTTCAGCACTTGGTGCCAAAAAGGTTCACCGTCACTGGCCTGTAATGTTTCATTAGCATTACCCAACCTAATCTGCTAATCAGCAATGTCATGGTTTTCTGTTAATATGTGCTAGAGGTTACTGCTGCCTGACTGAAAGTAGAAATACATTTGTGATGATTGGTCCCTCTGACGTAGTCAATTAGTTGTGTGAAAATTGTCTGTAGACCCCATATTCACAGCATCCTTCTTATGAGCTCTTAGTATCAATTAGAAGAGGGGCAGATGAAAGAAGATGTCATTTACTTTGCATCCATTACAGATTTGCTAAGATGTGGAGACTCTTCACACTGGTGCTAATAGTCACTTAGAAGCATTAATCCTTTATTGCCCTCATGTCTGTGAAATGTAGTGCTTTACGGCAAGGTCCCAAATATACATGAAATTGCCTAGTAACAGCCTGACCTGAGCCTCTGTTCACTTATTTATTACCCCCAGAAACTGTTTCCACATTTGTCACTGTTTTACCATGAAAATTGCACAAGGACCCATTTTCTCATGGCAAAATATCTGGTAGCAGGAGTAGAAGGGGCAGTGTCGCAGGTAAGTGAATGAGAGCTCAGATCAGCCTGTTATCAGCTATTCTTTCACTTGATACATTACAATACATTTGAATAAAGTGAATGGTAAATATTTAGCCATTTGTGTACAGGTATCAGCTTCTCAAACTTCCCAAATTAGCTGAGTTTGAGGAATCATAACCATTTAATATCAGTGCACCATTATACTGTATACACTTTGCCCATGACAGATTTGCCTGTGGTAAGCTGGAAAAGCAGATATAGATGCTTTTTTTTTAAATTAAAGTCCGAACAGCGACGTAAAAGTTCAAACTGAAAAACTCCCAGCATTCTTTCACCACTTCCCTATATTTGGATATTCGGCAAACTTATGGAGCGCTTCACAACACTTTGCATGTGCGTGCACAGGTAATTCACCTATTTGTCAACCATTGGAGTTGAGTCGAGGTTTTCTAATTTTTCAAGGAATACTTTGTCGAATTCCTTAGTTTTATTTCAACAGATCAAAGGGAGTTGATATCAGGACTTCTAATTTCTGATTGACTACCCTGTGCTATGCCAAAAACAGCACCTGATGCTGTTCCCTTCTTCACTGCGGGAATTTTCTGTTTAGTGAATAAGGAGTGTAGAAGTTGTGAACATCGACAGTGAAATTCTCATTTTGAATAAGCCCCATAGAGTTTCTGCTCGTGCTGATTGAATATGCCACTTCCAGAGGCAAGAGGATTGCAGCCCAACTACATTACACTTATTGCAAGGGACAATGCACTTGTGAATATACAACATTCTTCTCATTTATTTGAAACATTTTGAAGGTCTTCTTATGGTCCAGTGTGTCTTATAGTTCAACAAAATATGGTACTTATTCATGAATTGCCAAATTTAGCCCTCCATAGTCAACATAATTCTATTGGTACATATCTATATATATAAAAATGAATGTATGTGTGTGTGTGTGTGTGTGTGTCCTTTATGCATTACTATACCATTCATCCGATCGGCATGAAACTTTGGGAAGTTGTTATGTTCACTCCCGGGAAGGTTTCTGGCACAGTACATTTCATCCCCTATTTCATGTAAGGGCGTAACTAGCAAAAAATGCATTATTCATCCGATCACCATGAAACTTTGGGAAGTATGTCTGTCTGTGTGTGTGTGGGTGTGTCTGTGAAGGTGTGCGTGTGTTGTGTTATGTGGGACATCAACCAAAGATGAATTGATACAAAAGGTTTTTCCAAATATCGCACGTAATTACAAAAATCATCAGTGGCTAAGTAAACGTGCTATATTAGGAGCTACGAACAACGATGTCAATGCCATCAATTTCAGTATTCAAAATGGAATACCAGGGGAAGCGACAATGTATAAGTACATTGATATTGTGATTAATCAAGACAAAATTGTCAATTGCCCCACGGAATTCTTGAATTCACTCAATTTCCCAGGTATGCCACCGTACCTTTTAACACTGAAAATTGGCGTGCCTATCATTCTTCTTCCAAACATCAATCCACCACGACTTTGCAATGGTACAAGACTTTTGGTGAAAAATATGAAAAACAATGTCATCGAAGCTACAATTCTGAATGGGAAATTCATTGGGGAATATATACTGTTGCCACATATTCCAATGATCCCAACAGATACAGTGGGGAAAAAAGTATTTAATCAGTCACCAATAGTGCAAGTTCCACCACTTAAAA
>WMED01014257.1:0-14091 GCA_019650415.1 Pipa parva | reverse complement strand
GGTAGGGTACATTAGTTTAATTCTATGACAGATTCTTCTCACACTGATAATCCCTGCCTTATTTGAGAAGTGCTGTGACCTCACTACAGTCCCCCACAGAAACCTCCAAATACTAAAACTCATGAAATTCCCCAAAGGCACACTGATTTAGCAAATTAACAGTAGACTCCAATTTCCATTTCTAAAACAATAGGATACCAAGAAACCCAATTAGACAAAAAGGAGCATTCACTCAAAAAAGTGTTATGAGTATCATGAAAAAACATACATCCAACAAGAAACAGAAAAGAAAAATTACATAAATATATTTAAATGGGCACTATAGTACTGATATAACTGCACACATACATATAAAACCCCTTTATACTAAGCCAATTGCTGAACAAATAGATAAAAAAAGGTTTAGGGAAGAAATAATACTTGCCGTTTGTTTTACTTAATTAGTTTTCCTGAGAGCTGACATTTTCCTCCCCCTGCTCCAACTCCTCTTTCTGTTTTGAAAGTCAGGCAACATGAGAAGAAAAATCTGCCTGACTGCTGTTGGTTAAGCATTGTGCTGACCTTTTGGCTGCATAAATTAAGCTTGGAACTGGAGGAGACTACAGAGGGAAAGCTGACTTGTGCACATGTGCTAAATAGTAAGTAGGGAAAAAATGTCTGGGGGAGGGTACCTTTTCATCGAAAACTGGCCGGTTCACATCACACACACATTTCCTGGTGCAGGAGTTTATCAATGCTGCCTGGTCAATCATTCTGTGTCTTCTACTGGGTAAAAACACTTCTCACTAAGGTATAGTACTGTATATGTAAAGATGAAATCTTACTAAAGTTCCCCTTTAATTTATTTTAAATGAGAAATCAATTCAATTCATTTTCTTACAAATAAAGTAGTATATGATCCGCTGATGATTGTATACACATTACACTGGCAGACTGGATCTACTGTCCTGACTAACATAGCTAGAACAATTATTATTCCCCCAAGTACTGGCATGTTAGGCAAATCATTCTGTGCACATCCACCGTAAAGCAGCACATTTCTAGCATTTAAGTGATGCAGCTAGGAGTGGAAAGTCACTAGTATGGTCATGTGACATTAGCCATAAAGAAAGGCGAAATTGCATCCGGTTTCAAAAAATGAGGACAGGTTCAGTAATACTCTCTCAAAGTCAGCAACAGGGAGAGGTCCATTATACAAGCTTACAGGATAAATAACACCAGAAAATGAACATTTATATTTGGATTGGCAGTTATTCCTATGCATCTGGGTAAAAAATGTCTGAAGTTGATTAATGGATGTTATTATGGAAACAATAGGCCTAGGAAGAAGTTGCTTACATAACAAAGAAAAGATGGCTGCAACCAGAAATAAGCAAATAAAATGGCTTGAGCCATATTAGGCCAGTTGAACAGTAAGAAAGATGACTAGGGTACTCATCTTTCTTACCACAAATAAGGAAATACCATCTCCAAAAAATACAAATGACGAAATCCACCTGAAAGATAACATTTTTACCAATACTAAATAGAAATAACTGTCAAGCCGGTCCAACCAGTATTAAAAAAAAAAACAAATTTATTGTTTTACTGGTTCTTTTATAAACATCGAAAATAAAGCAGTACTTGCCTGCTGAAGCTTATCTGTCTCAATCCTTGTGCTGGGAGCAGTAAAAAATGGGTGCTCTGAGAATCACGGACTTTGTACAGCAGAAATGGAAAAATCCCGGCACTCCAAAGTAAAGTAAAAAATCCTTTTATTCGTTACCACATAAAGATTAAAAATTAAAGATTAAAATTAAAAACATCGGCATGGAGCTCCATGCCGATGTTTTTAATCTTTATGTGGTAACGAATAAAAGGATTTTTTACTTTACTTTGGAGTGCCGGGATTTTTCCATTTTTACTGGTTCTTTAACCTTTAAGAAGTAGAGAAAGGTACAATCATATATGGACAGCCTCTAAGCTGAGCGTAACATAGAGAAAAATACTTAGTAACATAAAAATCTAAAATCTCTTGGGCAAACTTTCCCATTCCCTGCCTCAATAATTGATCTAACACCCATTTTTTTAAAAAAAAAACAAGTGAAACAACAACTAAGTCATCAGTGGGATCATAAATAAATACATTAAACAAAGGAGAGATAAAGCCTAACCCTACTTCTGCATGACTGCAACAGCATTGTCCTGAATGCATCCACAAGTATTAAAGTCTGGGTCAGGGGTCAGGATTGTGCCTTTAATGTCTTTGTTCAATCACAACAGGCATGTTTGCTGAAAAAAAATAAATGCATTTAAAGAAACTTATTGCCCAACGTACCCAAACCATAACTGATATTATGAAAGTATAGAGTCCACTAGCCTGAACCGCTGCATTATGAATCAGCAAATCATTACCCATATTTGGGCTACAGTGCTGTCTTATAGAGCTACTGGTGCTAGTATCTCACAGCTGCCATATCTATCCTCATTAATATGATAATATTCCCTGACACATCATCACACATGTATTCACTAAAGTCTGAATTGTTGCGTATAGAAGTGATTTCGTCAGCTAAAGACAGTCGCAATAGACTGCCACTGTAGCAGTCCTGTATTTATAATGAGAATATTGTTGCAGTTGCAGTTTTACTATGGAAAATTGTCACAGTTGCAACTTTAAAAATTGTCGCGGTCATGACTTTACAATGGGGAAATTGTCACGGTTGCAGATTTGCTATGGGAAACCGCTGTTTGAGAATTCGACAGTTGAACTCTCACTTTAGTGAATAACCCCCATAGTGTTTGCCTGGTTTGGGAATGTCACATGATCCATGAAACTGTATATATTAATGAGCCATACACTCACTGCTAGTTTTCACACATGCTCTGTAGAAGCCAGTGCCCTGGTCACCAGTTTTCTCAGCAAGGGGTGGAGCTCAAATGCTACAAAGGCTGCAATGTACTTGTGAAATAATGTATGCAGAATTCTAAGTAATCATGTAGGTGATTCAACAGTGATAATTAGGTACACAGAGATGATGTCTGATAGCTGCTAATTACAAAGCATGAGGCAGGGTATGTGTTGCCACCTCAAAATGTAAAAAGAAATGAATACTTCAAAGGAATATTAGTAGTAAGTAAGTCCAGGGTGCCATGGGTGAAGAGCAACTTAAGCTAAAACAGGCCGTTTTGAGTACTCCTTTAATAAGCCACCACTAGACGAAGTCTGGTAACTTTACTTGAGGTTATCATGTTGTAACTGCATGGATTTTCTCAATTGAAGAAAGAGCAGCGTTAAGTATTTATAACACTACAATAATTTATAAAATGACTATTTGATCTTTAAATGGAATCACACAAACATCAAATGACATCATTATCAATTCTCCCATTCAGTGTATAGAAGTGTAAAGATAAATGGCAAAGTTAAGGTAGTAAAATATTATTTCATTGGGCAGGCTAGTTTATTTCTTGCTGCACATTATGTTTAAATGTTAGACAGGTACATCCTGTTAAGTCTTCTGTTGAGACTAATTCTTCCCCACTATGGGGTAACGTACCACTTTACACTCACTTGTAATATGTAATGCACTTTTCCCATGTCAGTCTTATATTTGTATTACTGAATTGTACAGCGCTGCATAAATTTGAGGCGCTATATAAATAAAATTATACATATATACATAAAGGCTGACTGAGATGCTAATGACTGAATATGATATGTTTTACCTTCCCTGAGGCAAACGTAAACCACAGGCAATTTGACTTTACAGTTGCCTTAAGTACCCCCTCCCTTCTCATAATAAAGAGACTATTATTACACCTAAAATGCAGACACTCACGTTTGAGACCACTTGTTGCCTTCTGAGGTGGTGTGTGTTGTACAACTTTGGTGCCTCCAAAAATCACATGAAGTTTAGAATCTGCACTTAAATCTAGAACATGTTTTGGATCCAAATCCTCAATAGGCTCCTATAAAATAAACATAAAAACATTCTACTACCTAATAAATGGAGAGCTGCTACCTATTAAATGGAAAGAATGAAAGTATAGTTTATTCTGTGACAGAAACTTTAAATAGCTCCAGGCGTCCTGCTTTCATGCTGGGGCTGTCAATTACAAATACTAAACATAGACTCCAAAGAAACAGAGCAAGTAAAGTGTTCTTGGATTTAAGCCTGGCCTCTTGCTGGGACACTCTAGGATGCCCATGGACATTTACACACTTGACCTGAAGGCACTCCTGCATTAGCCTGTCTGTGAAAAGTTTACCCTGGTTTGAGATCCACAAGCGGGCTTTATTTTATCACATAGCTCTAAGAACAATTATGGTTGTCCTGAAACTATTCTACTTAATAATGAAGGTTACGGTGATTTTCAGTGGGACGGACAATACTGCAGCAAATGTTTTATACCCGTCCTGTAATGGAGGTCTACAGACAATTCCTTCCATCTCTTAGCTCATATCTTTGTTTTTTTTATTTGTGGGACCTACCTACAGGCAGGTTTGCTTATTTTAAAATCAGTTCCAAGCAACTGAACTTACCATAGATATACTCTAATTAATTTGTAAAACATCTCAAGGATGATTGCTGGAATCAGGATGCGTGTAAGCTTAACTTTGAGTGTAATTAAAATGGGCTTGAATACATGCATTGAAATTTCTGCTTTTTATTTATAATAAATGTGCTGAACTTTTAACAAAACCAAGGTGTCCAAAGCTGTTCAAGCAGTGCACACATGTATTTAGCAGTTTAAAAGGGATGAAAAAGTTAAAATCTATTTTTTTTAATTATTATTCATCCCAAACCAAATATTTCCTAATATTCCATAATTATTTTGTTATTTTAATTGCCTTGCTATTACCTACATAATTATTGTTTTCCTGGTATTATCTCTGTGTGTGGAAATATACACCTGCACTACATATTATCTTCATAAGAAAATACTGTGCTTACAGCCTGTAAAAGGGTTAAAATGAGTCCAGGGCTTTGGAGGAGGAAAACCCCAATGTATGCACTATTCTCTACTCAACAGATTATAATTTAGTGGATCCTGTAATCAACTCGCCTTCATCTGAGGAACAGATTCTCCAGTGAGCATGGCTTCATCTACAATACAACGGCCACGAAGCAGTAACACATCACATGGAACCAAGTTATCACTGGATGATCGGCCTGGAATTAATACAAATAAAACAATGATTATCCCTATACAAAAGTTCACAGACATGGAGTGTATTGAATGTTGGGGGGGTAGGGTAATATCTGTTTCATGTTCAATTATTTGCAAAATCACCTGCGACAGTTTACTTAAAACAACAGTAAAACCAAAAAGTGAAAATGACTTAAATGCGTTTATAGTTACTATATATTCAATCTGTGCTTAAAAATATTTTAAATTGTGCCAAAATTATAATTTTTAGCTTTAAAGGAGAACTAAAGTGGAAAAAAAAAAAACAACAGTTAAAATATTTACCTTATACAGAGCCGATTGATTACAGTCACAGCATGAGCTGTGCTGTAATTAGCAGGCTCTTGATGATTTCCCGAATGCTTCTATAAGCGCTGGTTCACTGGCAGCCAGCGCCGCAGCAACTCCCACCCTGTAACACCCGTGGTGTTAAACATCATCACGTTCATTGCGGGGGCCAATGAGAACGCTCCCTGCAATGAACGTGATTATCGAAGAGGCCGGTGAAGCAGGAAGAAGGAGCTGTGCGCTGCCTTCTCAGTCAGTCAGCCAGTGCAGGAGGTGCCGGAGGAAGCATCGGGAGTCGGCTAATTACAGAACAGCTCATGCTGTGACTGTAATCAACTGGCTCTGTATAAGGTAAGCATTTTAACTGTTGTTTTTTTTTTTCACTTTAGGTCTTCTTTAATCTTAGGGCTTTAGGGCACATTTCTTGAGTAAAAAAAAAAAAACAGAAAACAGTGGGACTGGATGAAGTTTGTTTAACAATATGGCTGCTATCAGTAAACCTAAGAACAGACATAACATGAATTCAACTTTAAAGATAACATTATTACAAGTGCTGTATTATGATGAAAAGGAATTTTTATATTTTTGGTGTTACTAGTTCTTTAACACCGTATGGCTACTTATTCATCTGTACACTCAACATCATGATCATTTATTTTTCAAAACACAGGATAAACTGCACATTATGGGACTGTGATGCATAAAAATCATACAAGACAAAACAAGTTTTGTTACTTTAGGAGGAAACAAATGCTTGAGGGCCTGCTCACATACTCTGTTATCGTTCAGTTATGTCACACTTTCAGTGAGTATACATGCTACTAAACAAAACTATATGTTTTAAATTCAAAGTCAAAATTAACATCTCAAGACCTTGCATATCTACTCTGATGACCAGGGCCACAATTATAAGTTTATGACTGGTATAATTCCCACCCCCTACAGCATGCAATCCTACATACATTGGTAGTCCATTGATTAAAACCTAGACAGTGGCCAGCCCTCTCCTATCTTGAAACCAGTAGCTGGGCATGGATGCACCTTTATCATTTTAACTATTACAGTAGCTGTTTTTGATGACCTCATGTATGCCAATAAATAATTGTCAGATATCCAGATCTGCATATTTACTGTCTTAAATACAGCACTGTATATATTGCCTTCAAAAGAACCTGGCATTCCCTAAACTAACACTTAATCAAGTATTATATTGTGAAAATGAAAACTATGTGTGTATATATTTTATAGTATAGAACAGATGATATCATTACAGTACTGATAATAAATACAAATAATACTTATATATAAGAACACAACAAAGCACAATGAGCTTACTCCATCATGATAATTGTCTTTTTGCTTTGAATGACACTCTTGCACATCAGTGATTCTGGTGCTGTAAAATGATTCTCACTGAAGAAAAGATTTCCTTATTCTTACAGTGCACACAGGAGGACTACTTGTTGGTTTGCTTCAAGAGCAATGGGCCCTACTCCTACACTTTCTGGTTAATGCACATAGAACATGGTGTATGGATGCACTCACTCTGCCTCCTGTTTTCATAGTTGATATGACAGCACCTATAAAGCTGGTAAAGGTGTAGTTTTGAAAAGTTACACTTGAAAAGCAATCATCAGATTATATTTATGTATTCAGTAAAGCTGATTCTTAGCAGATATAATTTATCTTTTTTATTTTTAATATGTAGGGAATATATGCTGTCAGGTTCACTTTAACTGCATAGTGTACATATTGCCCAGTCATAGTATAATATAGTTGTAATAGCATAAGCTGGAATGTTTTAAATAAAAGGCTTATCAAAAAACTGCTATTGTGTTTGCCCTTTTCTCATCAAAACTTTTATGATTAATTAGTACAGTGGCTGAGAAAATCTATGTAAAGGTACAGGTAGAAGAAGCAATGACACAGAAATTGAAAAAACATAACCTGGCTATAATTACAGGGGAGCTAATCCCTCTATGTCTACCTCCTCAGGCAGGACAGCTAAAACTAACTCTAGGGTGTAGGTATTTCATAGAGTACAGAGAGGACAAGCCTATAAGTTTCAGCTGCCTTTGGTAGTCACCTCTACACACTACCCATTTTTTCCACACTGAAAATATAACTTACTCAATGTGAGAATGATAAAGAAAATGCAGCTAACAAAACTGGTTGGAGAATACATTTACCTATAGATACAATGTCTCCTGGAATTATTTCATCACTAGAGATTTGCCTCCATTTCCGATTTCTGTAAACCTAAAAGCAACATATGATATTACCAGAAATGTTTACTTTAAGCCATAGCACAGGTATACATTTTATAATATGAGATTGGGAGGCAGTACGAAGCAATGAATGGTACCACAACTGTAGGTAAAACAACAGATTCAAGTGATGCAAGGAAGATAAAAGGTAGACTTTTATGTTAGTCAAACATCAATGTGACATCTAAAAGGAGAGGTGACAATGTCATCACTACAACTACATTAAGCAATTGGGGAATATCAGGAGTGATTTTGAAAGCCCCATGCAGCAAAGTTATGACTTTAACAGCCGTACCATGAGATAGCCTTTTGCACATAAAATAGGATCTAAATAAAGGAAGATATCTGGACAGAAAAGTGCAACATGGGGCAAAGGACGTTGGCAGATCATCCTAGCCTGATTCTGCTCTACTTTTAAGAGTCCTGGATGCTTCAGACATGGTCACAAGGAGGCTGTAGATGGGCTGTTGGCACCCTAGAAGAGGGACGCTTGGAGGTGCAAGCCTTTCAAAAGAAATTATTAGTTACTACCAAAGAGACCCTGTTGTGTATCTGCCTTGAAAAAGCAGGTGGGGAGTAAAAACCTCACCCAGCATTTTACAAGGACTGGCTTCAGAAGAGAAACCATTCTTGTTATGTTTAATGGCTAAGGAAATAAATAATATTTCCCACTTAAAGATGCAATCATACCAATTTTACACATAAGTCTCCAGTAAGATCAACAGCTACTTTGTCTTTACTGTTTTGCTCCAATGCAAAGCCCACCTGCAGTTACATAATTAGTAAATTGTATGACATATCCAATGGTTGTAACAATTTATATATATTTGTTCAATTTCTTTAGATGATTACTTATTGGTGATTGTAAATTGAAGCCAAAACCCTGATATCTTGATACACCATGGAACAGTGGAAACATCTGCCTCACCTGAATCATATAGGGCTTGTTCCCCATCTTCCTGATTTCAGATAGGTTTTTCATCTGCTGTTGGACCAGAGAAGCCTCAAATGCTACCAGCATGAAAAGAGTGAATACGCTGTAGTACCAATACTCGTCCAAGCACCATAAACCCACACAGAACACCTATAGGGACACAACAGTTTTTCGTGTAAAAAACAAAACAAAACAAAGGCATCAGTACAACTTTAAGCAAGATCAGAATATTAAATAGCACAGTCAATAATAAATTTGTTCTTCCAAAAGAAAAAAAAAGCTGCTTTAACATTATATGTACTTCAGACAGTACATCATATATACCCCTTTATCTTTGCCAAGAGCATTCCCTCTGCACTTTTAAACCCAAACTGAAGTCCTTCTTCATGGAGCACTAGCACTGATTTTTGTGTATATATTTTATTTTATCTTTAGTTATTCATACTAAATAGTTGGATTTATTGGCCTATTTATTGATCAGTGCTTCAGCACATTGATACGGCTACTATTACCTTTGTATCTGTGTATGTAAGCTCT
Organism: Pipa parva; assembly: GCA_019650415.1. Taxonomy (NCBI): domain Eukaryota; kingdom Metazoa; phylum Chordata; class Amphibia; order Anura; family Pipidae; genus Pipa; species Pipa parva. Next base: position 4,893 of record WMED01014257.1, on the reverse strand, counting down.
ATGGGGAAGGGACCTCCAACCTCTTGTGTCAACTGCAACTTAGCTCTTAGGGGGTAATTCACCAAAGAGTGAATTTACCCTCCGATCATTCGCTTCAGTATGCAGACATGCAGACATCAGCAAACGCTTAAAAGCAGCGGTTCTCAACCTTATTGAGACCACGACCCCTCTCTGATGTCGCCGCACGGCGTGAAGACGTTTCAGCCGAACGTCATCACGTACGCGTGTCACGTGGTGACATTCAGCCGAAAAGTCATCAAGCCGCGCGTCACGTGATAACGTTACGGCCGAAACGTCATCACTTCGCGCGTCACGTGATGACGTTTACTGCCGACGTCACCCGCAGGAACCCTTATAAGAAGGGTTCCTGCAGGTGCTTCAGGGTGTCGGCGCGGTTCTCGACCCCAGTGGGACGGCCTCGCGACCCCGGCCCACAGGTTGAGAACCGCTGCTTTAAAGGGATTCCAGTCTTGGCAAGGCTCTACTTGAGACACCTCGCGAGACTGGAATCCCTTTAAAGCGTTCGCTGATGTCCACGTGCAGGACATCAGCAAGCGCATAACAGGATATACGTACTGAAGCGAACTATTGCAGGGAAAGTTCGCTCTTTGGTGAATTACCCCCTTAAAGTGAAATATCCTCGTGATATTTTACTTGTATTGTGTAATGCACTTTTCCCATGTCTGTATTATACTTGTATTGCTGAATTGTACAGCGCTGTGCAAAATTGTGGTGCTTTATAAATAAAATTATACATACATACATATCAGCAGCCAACACCATTACCTGGAAAACGAAGAAAGGGGCAATTGCTCTCTCTTTAAAAAGATGCAAGAAGTCTGGAACCACCATTTCAGCTCTGGAACAGAGAAAAAGTCGAGAAAGCTCAAGTTAAACATTTAACAGTTTTTCACTGCAATTTAAAAAATGCCAAAATGTTAACTGTTGAATTATTTTATGATAAAAATCCAGTAGGACTATACTAAAGGCAATCAGCAAGAACTACAAATATCCACCTAAAGGGTCACAAAACCTAATGTAAATTTGTCTACAGTGTTCACAGGATAAAACTGATTGGTTCACGGGTCTAACAGTCTAATCCAAGCAATTTAGCAATGCAGTGACCAAATAACATAGATCAGTGGGCAGAAGCATTATATTCCACAAATACTGGTTGTGTGTGACAGGCCTAATGCATCCAGTATACTGATTGGGAAGTGTTTTAGTGTTTCCAAGAAATGACATTCACATAAGGCTAGCAAACTTTAAAAAAAATAAAATATTAGGAACCTAATTTTGCATTTGATTTGTCTACAGACACAAAGCTTTCTTTACTGTCAATGGTCCCGCAGCACAAAAGTGGCCTTTGCATGCCTTGTTTTCACTGGAAGGAAGAGGACGTGAGTCTGCTCATACAATGAAAAATTTAAATGCACAGCAGTTTATATGCTGACGCAAGGACAGCTGTCTTTTGAGTGGGGCTCTTAGGAGTACTGCTGATAAAAGATTTTACTTCTCTTAACTTTACTTAAAAGTAAAATAATTTATTTTCAAAGCAAATCTACTTTACAATACCATTTCACAATCAATTATTTTTTTCAAAAATGGACAGATTATGAATGGAAAACGAATATACTTGTTGGTTCCATATTTCTTTTCAGCAGCTTTAATATCTGCCTCCTCTATGTATCCTTTTGCGCTCTGATAATATGACAGAGGCCGTTCCACAGGAAAGACAACAGGAAAGAATCCCTTTTTCTCCTCTGCATCATATGAATACTTAATCTTCTGAAATTCAAAAGACAGGGTGTCTTTTCCATCTTCATTCTGAGGGAGAAAAAGATGGATTTATGGAATTTAATTACTAAAGTAGCTTGTATAACTAAATGCTTCACTCCTGTTCTAGATATTGTTAAAATTACAAAAACTGCTTGAACAAATTAAAGTGCACCTGTCACCTCAAAACTAATACTGATTTAAGTTGTACTAATTAAATAAACATTTTGTAACTATATATGTATTTTTAAAAAAGTACCTTTAAATAGCGTTTCTCTCTGTCATCTTCAGCTTGACTTTTCTTTCCCTAGTGTCGGGTGATCGGAACTCCTCCAATCAAATCCCTTAAATCAAAATATAGCAGCGATCTGATTGGAGGAGCTATAATATCAATCATCATTTAGCCCCACCCAACTTGGGAAAGAAAAGGCAAGCTGGCAGAAGATGACAGAGAGAAATGCTGTATAAAGGTACTTTTTTTTTTTTTTTAATACATTACATTTTACAAAATACTTATTTCATTAGTACAACCTAAATTAGTATTAGAGTTTTGAGGTGACAGGTGCACTTTAAATCAGAACAGAACTGGCACATCCTTACCTTCTCTCTTATTAGTGGCACTAACTCCGCCGATCCATTGTTTGGGGTGGGCACAACTTTGGCTAAAGTGGCAGCATTTATATTTGGCTCCTGAAAGAGAATAACACCAAGAAATAACCACTGTTAACATATCTGATGCACTGAATTAGGACACATAAAACAACATGTGATAAAGTAAATAAATATAACTCCTCCTTGTGATAAGACCACAATCAAGGACTGGACAGTTGAAAGATAAGTGTAACATTAATCCAAGGCTAATGCAAATTAGGATAAAATTGCATCCAATTAATAAACAAAAACAATACCATCATAGTGATTACATTTGTTCTGAAAATGATGTGGTTTGTTCATTAAAATATTTTAGCAAGATCTTCAAAGCAGGGTGTCTATACCTTATTCATGTAGTAATTAGCTATGCCCTGTTAAACTGAGGCCATGTATACAACAAATTACTTAAAGGACCAATTTTATTATTTTCAGTATGTTTTTATCTTTACAGATAGCAACCATGTCCTCACAAAGTCTTGAGGGATTTTTCAGTAAGGTGTGAATTCGGCTTCTGATTTCTCAAACAGCGGATTCCCATAGCAAATCTGCGAATGTGACAATTTCCCCATTGTAAAGTTGCAACCGTGACAATTTTAAAAGTTGCGAATGTGACTAATTTCCATTATAAAGTTGCGACTGCAACAATATTCTCATTATAAAGACGCGACAGCAGAAGTCTACTGCAATTGTCTTTAGCTGGCGAATTCACACCTATATACAACAATTTGGACTTTAGTGAATAACCCTCTTTATTGGTTTGTTATGGTGCTTTAGAAAATACATATTCAGGAAATGTGTTCAAAAAGCTACATTTAGAAATCTTGGAAGCAGGGGATTATTGACTAAACAGAGAATTCAAATGTCAAATTCTCAAACAGCAGATTTCCATAGCAAATCCGCAACTGCAACAACCTTAAAAACGCGACGATATTCCCATAGTAAAGATGTGACTGAGACAGTATTCCAAAAATGAAGTCATGACTGCAACAGTAGCAGTCTATTGTGACTGTCTTTAGCTGGCGAATTCACACCTTTATGCAACAATTTGGACTTTAGCCAATAACCCCCTGAATATTTAGTAATTATAAATGCATTTTAGTTTTTGGGTCTTACTGTTCTTTTAAAAATAATTAAAGGGAAATAATACACAAAGGGGCATATTCACTATAGTCTGACATCTTTTTCGACTAATTAATGCAGGAGAAGTGACCTATATTTAACAATATATCTGTTTTCTCTTATTTACTAAGGTGTTCAAACAACATTTTATCCTCCAAAAGAATTCTCCACACTCAGGCTGGCTAAAATAAATAAATAAATAAATAAACATTATTCCCTATCGAGATGGTTCTGTCACTTAACCATAGTCCAAAATATTATCCCAATGAAAAGACACATCAATATTGATCTGTATTAGAAGGGACCCTCATAGAAAAGCATTGCAAAGTTTCCTCCTTTTATCATATCAGTATTTATCGATAATTTCTTTCGATGAGAGAACATTTTTATCCATCCATTGTAAATTGGGGGAATCAAAAATGACAGGGAAAGGTGGTGAAATCCATTGATATAGTCAAATTGGTCAAATAAGTATGCCAGCAAGACTTAGTTTCTGCATTCAAAGGACAATAAGACCAAAAAATGAAAACACCTCATTTTTAATATATCATCAATCTGTGTTTTCAAAATTTTTACATTGTGTTAAAGAATATCATATTTAATTATTTAGCCTTAAAATTTGGCTTTCAGACACACTTGTAATACATGTATTATCTAAAACACCATAGAAAACAAGGGGACTGGCAGAAGTTTGTTTAACAACATGGCTGGTATCAGTAAAGATAAAAACAGACAGAAATCAATAAAATTCATGAATTTAAATTTCAAAGATAACATTTTTAGAATTGCTGTATTTGAGTAACTGCAAAAATAAAAAAAACTGCAAAATTGTTTTTAGTGTTATTAGACTATTAATTTTAAAGCAAAAAACATAACTATAATCTTTTTTTTTAAACAAGGTACAAGGAAGATCACATTGATTTATTTTGTTCAGTACTAACTCCACTTCCTCAGGGAGAGGAGCTGACTTATAGTAAACTCATCCTTATTAAGCAAATTTGAAAGTACAGGCAGCAGAGAAGGGGATGGAGGAGTCTAAATAAAAAGTGTACATCGGCATTTGTTTTACATAAAATTTCTTCTTAAAGGAGAACTATAGAGGTAAACCATATTACCTGATCGATCTAGCAGCAGCACTCAAAGTGTACTGCTACTAGATCAGTATTCATCTGATGATCCTCAGCCCAGGATCGTCAGATAAATACTGATCATCAATCAGGTAAGCATGGTTTAACACTACAGTTCCACATAGATTTTAAAATATCTACTCAAACACCTACCATATCACTGCCATCATTAACTATATACCTGTTTATGGATATCTCTGCCACCATTAATTATATTCCT
>WMED01014256.1:0-14091 GCA_019650415.1 Pipa parva | reverse complement strand
GGTAAATTTAATACATAATTGGTATGTCGCAAAATAAAGTAGTTTTAAAATGGTGGGGGGACACTTAGGCTGTATGGGGCCCCAAAATTCCTGATGGTGGCCCTGGCGATAAAACACAGGGACCTGTGCAGTTTGCACACATAGCTATTTCGTAAAACTCAACTGGAGTGTTTCATAGATTGTTTGAGTTGACAGATGGAATTTCAGCTGTAACAACTTTCTCTAAGAGATCTTAACACACATGTAGTTAGAGATATTTTAAGTCTAGTATTTTTTTCTTTTTGTTTAACTTTCAACAGTGCTTAGAAACTGAAGATTATTCAAATGTAAATATTATATAATTATATAATATCAAAAACAAGGGCAACAACTGGAAAAGAAATCTAGACACACAAAAAGACACACATTAAATAATAAAAGAGGTAGCATATATGCTTAGTAATCATATTTTAAATGGTGGGGTGATTCATTGTCGGTGTTTAACTAAAGGAAGTCAAAGAAAATCATTTTCTCCAAAAACTCTTTGTAACCACTTTTTATAACAGTCAGACTACTGTGAATCCTTTACTTTCAATAAAGGGCTTAAGAAAACACAAAATAATTTCATTTTTTTAAAGACTTAATAAGGGGGTTATTCATGAATGAATCTTCATTTCCAAATAAATCTGCATCAATTTGCATTAATTCACACATTGTGTTATAAAGTTTATTCTGCATATTCACTATTTTGTATATTGTGATTGAGCAAATTATTACATAGTGGTTTCACAGCATTATCAGGCAAAAAATATTAGTAGTGTATTATAGTAAATTTATTATAAATAGATTTATACAAGCAAAGTGATATCATCTTCATATGGACCTGTTCAAGTAGACGATGCCACCATAACAATCTTTATCTATATTAATATAAACATATTGGCAATATTATCATAACAAAGGACAATGTCGCTATTTTGTAGCATTTTGTTTGACACTGTTTTTAGTTGTAGAATAGCAGCACAAACTGTAACACTTTTTTTTACATTTATTTTAGTGGCAGAAAACTTCTAGCTCATGCTGCCATTTGGTGTAAAAATGTAGAGAGAAATAGGCACAAGGTGGTTTGTGAATATACACAGTGTCTTAAACTGTGCAACAATTACCACATCACAAAAAATAATGATCTTTGTGAAAATGCCAATCCTGTGAAATGTCTGTTTGTGGTGAAATCACACATCTATGACACAATTAGCCCTTTGATAATTAGCCCCTTAGCTTTCCCTTCTTTAGACATAATAGAAGGGCATGTGTTTTTCCTGAAACAATGGATTATGCATAGACACAGCACTTACTAAAATTAAAAACACATTTTTTTAAATGGGACCCTATTTAAGTAATGGACGGAGACTTTTTTCTTTGTATCTGACATACATATATGTTGAATGTTAACAGGTTTTCAGAATGCACTTTGGCGAAATTTAAGATATTCACATTTCATCATTACAAATCCATTTTCTCTATTTTCTTTCAAATAATCTGAAGCATATAAAAACACCTCTCTTGAGTAGTTAAGGGTTAAAATGTATAATGGACCTAAAGTCAATCAACAGCTCGTATGTAAGTTTAACAGAATGTTACAACCTAGATACGCTTATCACACACTTCCAGTTACACTACAAACTGAACTGTTTCATTTCTTACTGTCCATCATATGCATTACACTGGTCAGTACCTAGCTATTGTATTGTATCTGTTCATTTATATAGCGCTACTGTAATTGCATGTTAGCTGGTAATTCAAGAGTCAATAAAAATTTTGGGACCATTGCCACTGGATCATTCAGCAAAAAAATAAAAAAATCGGTTCAGTGTTGAGCAACATTCACAGACTTTAAAGGTTTTATATCCTGCCCCCTTGATTGTGTCTGGGGTACTTCTGCAGCCATACTTTTCTACCTTCTTGTTGATAGTTCTACTTTACTACTTTTTTTTAGGCTTTGAAGAAGGCTAATAATATTCCACTATTCATATGCATTCAAGTCGGAGGTCACATATGCATAGGTTACCTACACTCACTAACATAAAATAGCTGCCTATATTGCTGACTTCCTGCCAGTGCTTGGTGTCTCGCTCTCAGCCAAATCTGTCTCTTGGCTCTGCTATTGCTACATTGTAACACACTGTAAGAAATCTGCTATAATGTTTTCCTGCCACTGCACTCTGTTCCCACTGACTACCAAAGAAGTTGTCCTAAAACATATTATCCAAAATCCTACTTTATAAGCAATGCAAACACTGCTTGCCCCAGTACTCCATTCTTTGCTTGCAATAAGCTGATACTCCTATGATTTGCTTCTGATTGTATATTTATCCTCACTTTTTTTCTAATGTTGTCCTACTCTCTCTGCCTTTCTGAACTCCCTACCTTACCACTTTACAGTATAATCTTGTGCTTTCTTTCTCCAATCTTCTACAGTTTCACCCGCTCTCAGGCCTCCTGCAACTATCTTTCTCTACGCAAACCTTCCAGCAGTTTGCTACCTTAGCCTGTCCTTAACAGTCTCTCTTACCATGAACTTCATCCACGGTACAGTCCTCCTGCAACTAACCTTACCAACCAGTTCTGCAGGCCAGTTTGTGTTACTTGTGCCCAGTTGGCAATGTTGCTTCACTTTTTGTTTTTGCGTAACCAGTGTTGTAACCAGTATGTGGACATTACATGGTTGAATATAAGGAAGGTTGTTTGCTTTAGATTAATGTTGTATAATTTTTTTTTATATGAGAAACTATTTACAGTGTGTGTTTATTAGAATATAGTAAATATACTGTTATATTTTTAAAGTGACTGTGAGTGGCCTGTTTACTGTATTTATTATTGCGGTAGTAATTTTAGGGACTTGGTGGGTGATTTTTATGCAAAATATGTTTTAGAATCAAGTATTTAGAATATTGAGATATTTTATATGTAATAACTATAACTAAGATCTCAAGCACCATCCTATAACAGAAGCACACTTTTTTCTCCTACTCTTTTTCTATTAAATTCACCTTGTATGTATGTACTGTATAATTTTATTTATAAAACACCACAAATTTGAGCAGCACTGTAAAATTCAGCAATATAAATATAGGGTAGACTCCTTTATTAACATTGTTCTATAACTGTCTCAGTGAACACTGATTTCTGGTATCATGTAGGGTTTGCACCTCATTCCTTTGAAGGCAAACACATATAAAATGCACAAACTATAGTAATCACTTAAAGTTAGTTTGCATGCATGTTTCATGACTGATTTAAAGCATTTGCAGTCTATGGCATGCATTTAGACTCATTTAAATTGTCAGTGCAGTATATACATTTTGTACGTTTCGATTTTAAGAATGAGCTGGCAACTCTAATATCATCCTTGAAAACTTGCCCTTTTGGGTGAGCAAACTAGATTTTGTTTAGTATGTTGTACATCTGACCTCTCCCCTTTGATGTTTAGAAGCCATGTGTTTTATATATATATAACTGAGTATTGCAATTCTTGGTGATACATTTTTTATTGCACTAACATACTAACATTCATTTTAAAAGTCCAATAAAAAAGGTATCACCAAGAATTGCAATACTCACTTTTTTGCATCTGTGGACTAACATGACCACTCTATCCTACCATATATACTGTATATATATATATATATATATATATATATAAAGCCCATTTGAACCATTTTGATTTGTTTCACAGTGTATCACTGCTTTTCATCCTTTTCCTTTCTTTGGCTGTTCAGTCTATATGGGTTGAAAAGAAATCGTTGATACCTAAAAAGATTGATATCAATATATATATTGATTACTTTAACTGGTACACTTTGCAGTGTTTATGAATGAGGTTTCTTTTCCATTCCATTTTGATATCAACCTTTTTTTATGGAAGACAAATCTGACTGTGGCTAAGGAACAGGGCCATTTCCATAGAGAATAATTTCCCCTTGAAAATCAATGAAAAGTGTGCCCTAAATGATTGATGTTTATAAATAATGGTTCATTTTGATGGGGAGTAGTGTTATCGATACTTTATAATCAGGGGAATAGAAAAGTACAGGAAAACAAAAACTGATAGCAAAGCAATACAAATTAAAAAGATCAAAACATTTTTAGAAAATATCCTTCTCAAACTTATATCTTCTGGAAAACATTTTCTAAGTAGGTGAGTCCTGGACAATATAACTTGTCACCTGGTTACAGAGCAGTCCACTTCATTACTGCTTAATTGGGAGAGTGGAGATTTGGCTGAGCATGATCCAAAGCAAGCAGTGTTCTGTGCACAGGCGGGAGAGATGGAATAAAATATAAAAATGGATTTTATGCATTGTTTGCCCTGTCTGAGATTTAAATACTGATATCTGGAGCTAGATAAGTACAATTACCTATTGGGTCTGGGTAATTAGGATATTCTTAGTTAGGCTAAACTATACAAATGCTTTCTTTCGGAGCCTTTAGGGTCCCTATAAATGATTTTTAATGGTAAAATTACAGTTATAGTTTGTGATTTAATTCCTTTTGAGAACAGTTATTAGAAATGTTACACATATCAAACAAGGCATGTTAAAGGAGTTACATATGCTTTACATTAGCCCTATTTATGGACCATTTACTTGGGCACAGTTCATTAATATTTTAAATGTTCAGCTTCACTTTCCCACCATTAGTATTCATAATTGTAATGTGCTCATTTCATTTTAGTTTTTATTGTAACTATAACTACCATGGGATATAGTGCACATACATTACTGATTCACAGACCATCTGTTGCAGATATGTTGCAATCAACAGAAATGCATCAGTGTTCCACGTTTCCTTCTCTCAGGTTTTTTTGTCAGTAATTATAGCATCTCACAAGCCTTCTGTTTGAACAAATTATGTATGAGAAAAAAAAGATTTTTTTTTTTTGTGGCCTGCTTTGTCTCAATAAATGTTTTTACAGGAAGAATGGGAGTCGATAATAAACTGGATTCTCAATCATGTTCTATCACATTATGAATAAATACTTCATTGGGATGTATTTGCATTCTATTCAAGTGTCTAGAGTTGAACAAATCAATATTGTGATGCTAATTAAAATAAATGGGATTGTATGCATAGTTAATTATGCCAGCAGAGAGAATGTAAATTTGCTTTAGAAAACTATAAAAAGAATTTATTTTACTTTGAAGTAAATTACCAAGGAAAAAAAAATACATTTTTTTTAAAGAAAACTAGATTTCAACCAATATTTCAAATAATCCCAGATACATGAAACAAATTGATTACAACTGTAATGAGGGAAGAGCTTTCCAAAACTTTGTGAAACAGATGCCACTACAAAAGAAATGTACAGTCTGGTTTACTGCATTTAGCACTTGAAAAAAGTAAGGACAATGACAGACAAGGAGTTTTAGCTTCAAAACACCTTGTCTATCATTGCCCTAAAATACAAAACCTGTTTCCAAAAGATAATGATTTCTACTACAGATGTCTGAAACAGTTTAGTGAAGGTCACAGTTTGAACCAATTTTGACAGTTTGTATCCAGCCAACTAGTTCAAAAACATTGATTGAAATGTATGGAAAATTCAAAAATGCTTTGCTAAGCATTATTAAATTACCAAGTCAAGTAAAAAAGCAACAAACTAGGTAAAAGCCAAGTGTCCATTTACAAAGCAAAGAAAGGAGCATAAAGTTATTGGCCACATTCCTCCTACCTGCCATGCTGTTGGTAGGGAATAATTAAAAGACCAATAACATTAAAAAAAACTATTTGAATTAGCGTAGCAGTTATTCAAATACAGCACTTGCAAAAATGTTATATTCAAAGTAAAATTTATGAATTTAATTTTTCTTACATTTATTGGTACTAGCCCTATTGTTTTGTATGGTGCTTAGCATATGCAGAAATTTTGCCTTAAAGCACAATTAAAAAAAAAAAAAAAAAATAGCTAATTATCTTCCATGCTATACACAATTTATAATTTTTTGAAAGCAAATCTTGAATATATACTTACTATAATTGCATTGAGGCATTTTACATTTATAGTTTTACTTTTCCTTTAATGAAACACAAGGGTCCTTAATGGCCCATAATTGGTTTATAAGAATTAATTACACATCGGCAGGAAAGTAGGTCCTTGGCAAATATTTGGATAAACCCCAAACATAGTTAAATAGAAATCCACACTGAAGCATGTGGGGTTGAAATATCCATATTTGTTACTTTAAGCAGATGAGAATAATATTTGGAATTATAGCTGGAAATTTAAAAAATCTTATTATATCTTGCTCGGTCAAAGTAGTGTATTGCTTGTTAACCGGTGAAAACCAAACCCAAAATGTTCATAATATACGATCTAGGCAGGATCATAGAAGAAGATGTGGCAGGAAACAGAAGCAACTAAGGGGCCTTCCTTTAAAATATAGATGTTCCTCATTTTAATCATTTGCTGTGCTGTTGATATACTGTAAATTCCATTTATGAAAACAATGAAGCCAATACTGTTCTAATCTTACAGGATCTAGCCCCAACCATGTTATGTATGTATGTATAATTTTATATATAAAGTGCCACAAATGTATGCAGTGCTGTACAATTCAGCAATACAAATATAATACAGACATGGGAAAACGTGCATTACACAAAACAAGTATAATAGCACAAGGATATTTCACTTTAAGTGCTAGCCTCTGGTTGACATTTAAGACACTTTTTACAAGTCTTCCTCCCATTTAGATTGTAAGCTCCATGGGACAGGGACCTCCAACCTCTTGTGCCAACCACTACCTAGCACTTAAAGTGAAGTATCCCTGTGATACTATACTTGCATTATATTGTACAATGCACTTTTTCCGTTTGTATTATATTTATATTGCTGAATTGTACAGCGCTGTGTAAATTTGTGACATTTTATAAATAAAATTATATATACATACAAGTATAATATCACAAGGATACGTCACTTTAACTGCCATGTTGTAGTTGGAGGTTAGAGGTCCTCCCTGCCCCGTAGAGCTCTAAATGGGTGGAAGACTTAGATACACAGATAGAAGGGTAGTAAGAGCTGTAACAAAGAGTGGTGAAACACTGGTTAATAAATACATATACTAAGCATACAAAGCATAAATAACTAAGTAAGGATAAAATATAATTTATACTTAAAAATCAGTGATAAATATCAGTGCTTGTGCTCCATAATGTAGGACTTCAGTTTGGTTTTAAAAATGCAGAGAGAATGTTCCTGGTGAAGATAAAGGGGTATAGAATTCCAGTTGTATGGGGCAGAAAGAGAAAAGGGTTTAGATGTTTAAGATGAGAAAGGGCAGTACTGGTGTGTAGCATGCAAAGCTGGTTGCTTTAGGAGGAGCACAGTTGACATCAAAGAATGTATGGGCCTCTCCATTAACTTTGGGTGTGGAGACTCACACTATTGTTTCTTTTGGGTGTGGAGAGTTTGCACTACTTGAACCTGATTTGCTGGGTGTCCTGTTTTGATTATTTCAAATTACAGCACCGTTTAATTATATTTTGGTGACTGACCCTTCTTCCATGTTTTATCTTATGATAAAACACAATTTATTGCATGTTTTGTGTGCTTCCTTTTGCAGATTTACAGTTTTCATTCTCTTTGTTCATTGATGGTGGATGCCCATTTTTGGAAAGCAGCACTAATATATGGACACTATTGTTATTTTATATTAATTGCTTCATTTGAGTTTTTGATGTTATTCAATTCTTAGTGCTACTTTGATTTGTTTATTTGTAGAACTTTAACTGTGCTTTATCAAAGACTTCCTCAATGAATAAATATAAAACTGTTCCTATATCTGAACTCAGCCTTCACTGATGTTTTCACTTTTACTGCTCGATAACTGAAATGGAGTTAACAAAAACAAAATCCCACTATATAGAAAAATGGTATTAACTTAATTTTTAAATGATTACAATCCACATAAATTAAATATGTTTTCTCCACAGCATTTAACCACAAACTGATCACTCTTCATTTTCCATTGTATCTAATTTTTAATGGATGGAAATGGAAACCCAGGGCACAAACAATAAAATAATATTCTATAATTACTTTACAAGCATTATTTTCTATTGTAAGCATATCAGATGGAATACACCAAAAAGAAGTATTTGCTTTGGTCACCTGTCTTGCTTTTGAGGCTATAACCATAGTAAAGTGACATGGCACACTGTTGAATATTCTTTGATCTATTATTTTTCTATAGTAAAGGGAAAAAGTAAACAAGAAAAAGTAGATTTGCTCATTAACCCCTTCGCTACCTGTCATGGTGCTGCGCCATGACACGGAACCACCATCCGCGTACGTGTCATGGTGCTGCGCCATGATATGGAACCATGATTTATCTGGCTCCGTACGGGTTATGACGCAGAGGCCATGATGACAATAGATTCTAATCTGGTTCCATAGCTAAGGGGTTAAGTCCATATTGTGCTCAAACTTACCTTCGACTTGAACATTTGACATTAGCGATATACTGTAATATCAAGAATATTTTTTCCTTGCATTCGCTGACAAAGTGGTGAAATTTTAGCCCATAAATTGACACAAAGGTACACTTAATTATATTTCTTTTTTTTTTCTTCACAGAAGGTGATACAATGTGTTTCTTTTCGTTATATTGTTGTCTCTCTCAGCCTGTTTCTGAATTGCTTAGCTGATGGTTGGTGTTTGACACTTTTGTGTACATGCTTAACTGCCTTGGGTGATGTATGCATTCATTCATTTTCTTCTAACACTGATATATTCATGACACATTTCTAAAGCAAAAACTAGATCATCACTTACGCTAGTTAATCACTGTCAGCAATTGTTTTAATTCCACAGATTCTGAAGCAGTTACAGTATGTGAATATGTATGTTCATTTATATGTTAATTTATGTAGTGCCTGAAGAATCTTCAGTACTTTTTGCAAAACTAAAAAGAAGAGATGAAAAATAGTATAGAAAATAAGTCTTGGAAATGTTGATTTCATGGCACAAAAAAAGTACATTTTATGTTGTCTCATTATTTTTTAATATTTTTGCAACATATATTTGAGATATTATTTGTAACAATGCATTTAAAAATACATATTTTAGACATTTAAAGAAAAATGATGATTCCATTCATCTTATATTCTAAAAACTTATCTTAACTTATCCAGGGAGTAGAGAAGAACAAACCATTTTCTACCAAACTGATTTATTGCAGAAGTTATTTATGCTCCCACAATAAACATTTGATTTGTTTATTTGACATTAGTCTGATTTGTGACTGATTTACTGTCATTTGTAATGGAATTTACACACTGTGCATCCGATCAAGCTGTGAATGAAGCCATAGCTGTAAACTGCAGTTATAAGAAATCAAGATAAAGGAAAAGAAGGTTACTTAAAGGCCAAAATATATACTATATATAGAAACATTTTGGTTTATATTTACTTCCTTCCATTAAAAGGCCAACGGCATATTTTACACCACAGCCTCACTCATCTGCATCTTTGTAACTATTCTGATGGGGCTGCCATACTATGCTTCTCAACAAGCACAATGAAAAATGTTAAGCTTTCTTATGTGACCTTGATTCACACATAGAAAAACCGTACTTTGGGTTTTTTTACTCTCATAAGGAATATATACTTTGCAATTGTAATACCCTTTTAAAAATAGTGCCCAAAGGGGAATCTGGAAAAAAATGATACCTTTTACCACTTTTTACCACTTTATTTGAACCAACAGTGAGAAACAATATGTTTATAACTTAATTCTACTATTTTTTCATATCACTGGTGAATCCTTAATGAAAGCAATTACTATTTTTAACAACTAATTGAAAGTGCCAGTGCAATACAAATTTGTTTTGGACCAATGAATGCTAAGATTATGGGAATTTGAGAAATATCTCAAGGTCTTTTCAGAGTCTATTTCTTACTTTGTTTTACCTTAGAAAATGTAACCTTTTTGGAATATTTCTCTAAAGCTTGTCTTAAACAATGAACTGTTAGTCCAAATAAAGTATCATATAATATCACAGTACTCATCTTTCTAATTTTTTTTACCCTATAATTATAAAATTTTACTCCTTTTATGTCAAAAATATCTAAAAAATAAAATTTCATATTTACAAAACCAGAAAACACCTCTTCATAATATCTAGTATAGGCTTTATGGTGAATTTTCATATTTTTTAAATTGTTCAACCTAAGCTTTATTCAATTTCCATATAAAAACAGAAATTAAAATGTGCCTCACAGTAAGAAAAAAAGGCAACACGGAAAATAATCTTAACAGGAAATAAATATTTACGGCAAGAAGTCCAGTTAATTTAAACTGAATATGTTGCAAGTTGTAGAGAGTAAAAAGCATTCAACCTTTCTAGGTGGGCCAGTATTAGAAGCAAAAATGGCAATGAAACCCTAATAGTATATTAAACAAGATTTACCCTTTATATAATTTATAAGGATGTAAATAGTCACTAAGGAGTTCCATGACAACATCCAAGTTATGCTTTCATACAGGGATGGATCTCTGAGGTTAATTTTCATATGAAATACAGAAGGGTGATACTATTTTCTTTATAAGGTACAACAATATTTTAGAAAATGAAGGTAAAAAAAAGGAGCTGGAGGTTTTCAGAGGAAGTTAGGAAAAGTATCTTTTGGTGAACAGTAAGCATTAACATGTTTTTAAAATGATGTAGAGAGATTGTTATATAAATGGCTGTTTCTTAAGTTTCATCCAAATTCTAGGGTTACTGTATATTTTATATTTGTGCAGGTCTTTCGGTGAACCTACACTATGGATGTGAGTATAGATGAGTCTTTTCATACTTGTGATGAGGGTTTTGGTTAACCATGGTTGAGTGTCTTATATCTTGAGTGATGTATTCTACATGGAAATTTAGTGCATTTGTAGCATTTTGATTTATATTGAGTGCTACAAATAAGTACATTGGACAGCACAGATTGCATGGTGTATTTGCTGACACAGTGTTGATGATATGAATTTTAGGCAGCACAGCAATATTCCCTTTAAACTTCCATGCCATAGTCTGGAACAGAGTTCCTAGCACCACCACTGCCTGAATGGAGACAGAGTTTCCATTTTCAATAGGAATGGAGAAGGATTCTGTGTTTGACGTGGATGGGTAGGTGCCTTTATAAGTGTTCCATTGTGTGTTTTATAAATTTAGATATATTAGCTATTGGATCATATTGCAGTATGATCTTGAGAAAGGCATGAAGTGTAATTGAGTAAGTGTAAGTGATAAATTGTCTCAAATCCATGCATCTACACAAGAATTCACATTTTATGGAAACCCTCCCTCTTCATCGATCTGTCTGTCTGTCTTTCTGTCTATCTATGTATCTACGTATATATGAATCTAACACATATTTACACTTTGGATCAAAGCATACATGTCTACCAGATATAATTCCATTCTTTATAAACATAAGTAGAATTGTTAAAGTAATCTAAACCATTTTATAAGCAGAAAACAGAAAATGTTAGCCCCCTTCAAAAGAAATCCCTTGATAGTTTAAGTATTAATGGATAGGAGGCAGCAACCATCACAACTATGAAGCGAGAGGAGATTAGTGAATGAATAAATAGCCATTCCATGCATTATAGGTGATTACAAATTACTTATCCAGTAGTATTTATTTCAGATATTTCTCAAGTATGTTATACTTAGACAGACTTGTACAGCGTAAAGATGGATGTAAGCAGAGGACATTGGTTTCTAGGTACAGATAAGCAAACTGCTTGAATAAAAAAATATTACATTGCAGTTGCATATTTCTTCTCTACCAATAAACTGGACAAAGGTTTTCATGCATTTGTTGGTGATAAGAATTTATTTCCTGATCTACTATTTATATGCAAAACAAGTAGTTTCACATTTTCCACCTACTGTTCTGCCAGAATTAGTATGCTATCGAGGTGATTAATCTCATTTTATATTAGGAAAAAAGAAACAATACTTTTGAAATGACTGAAAAATACTGCCTAAGGGATGTCACAGTTTTTTAAATGTTTTGTCAAAAGCTTTTGACAAAGCAAATATTATCATAGAATTACTCATTTTTTTTATTAGCATTATTTATTTCCTTTTAGTTTTAATGTTAATTGCACAAATGCAGGACTTATATCACAAACATTATCCTAGGTTGGGTTTATTCCACTGCTTTTATCCAAGGTATGTAACTGGGGAATACTAGTGGGAGGTAGTTACCAAGAAGTAGTGCTAAGCTCCAACAAGTGTTTTATTCCCAAGCCATATTTTCAACGCTAATTTTTGTTACCTTTACTAATTAAACTTTTCTCTTTATCTCCTGAGGAAGCTGCACACGCTCTCTGGAGGCAGCGAAACTCATCGAGAATATTTGTTCTTAGAGTTCGAATATTCTATCTTGTTTGTGAGTATCATTTCACAATTTCACTTTTTAATATTTATTAAAACAACAGTTTTACACTATGGAAGTTTTTTCCTTATTTCTTAATTATGCTTGCTGAGTTCCAACACTTCCTTAACAAGTGCGATTACTGATAAGAGAATTTGAAATTTTTTCTGCCATTTACCTACAATCAGATGGTATCCATCTATCTGTGCAATTGATATTCCAGTGATGCAAGTATATTATCAACGTGCATACTTGATTTTTTTTCTGATAAGTCTCCTAACACACCACATATTGTGTATGAGTGCACTAAACAGCATCTCTGCACCTAAAGTTTGGGGTGTGAATGCTTTATTTTACTGGACATCAGTGAGCGCTTTAAAGGGATTCCAGTCTCAGCGAGGCAACTCTTTTGTTCTCGCCAAGACTGGAATCCCTTTAAAAGCGCTTGCTGATGTCCGCGAGCAGGACATCAGCGGGCGCATATCAGTCAGTGCAAAGTGAGGTGAGGACTCCGCGCCTCACTTCGCACTATCCTGAATTACCCCTTTAACCTCTATGGTAGTTGGGTTGCCATCTGTCTTATAAGACGTATATTGTGATAGAGCACTATTGCCGAATATCTTTTGCACTTGTTTCCACAGAATCTTGTATAGAATTGTTGTAAGTAGGGTTTCATTATCATCCCTGTGTTGTTAAAGTATTTCTTTCCTTTTCTGATAAAACCCTTTCTTCTAATTCATAACTTTGCCAATCGCAGGATCTCCTGTCATTCCCTCAAACTAAAGCACACCATAATGAATGTTCTCTCTATCTCCCTTCAGTCTCTGTCTTCACATCTCCGAGGCAGTAGAGTTATGCACCCTTGCCTTTGCCCTGATATCTCCATCACTGTTAACAACTAAAATATTTGACCCTTAATAACCATCACATTCAGAACCATGCTTGTTTTATTTTTGCAACATTTCTCATTACTATCCATTTCTTACCAGAGAATCAAACAAAACTTCAATTTATGCATGTATTTCCTTCTTGGATTACTGTTAAATCTCTTATCCTTTAAACTACTCCTTCCCTATTATTATTACTCTTGTGCTGAATTCTATTTCTTGCCCACTGCTGCCGTTCAGCTAGTTGACTTTAGTCAGTTGCTGCTTACTCACAACCAGCCAAGCCTTCATTAATTGCCTTGGTATGTTATCCCCTACATTACTACTTTGGATGCTATTAGTCCAAATGTCTTACCTTCGAACCTATTTTGAAACTTAGTTAATTGGACCTACACCACATACAATGCTGAAACATTTATTTGGAACTTCTTTTAAGTATCTCCTCACTGTTTTAATCAATTTTTCAATTCATTTTATACTGTCCTTAATCAAATTTACTGAGGTCACCAATGCTTATATTGACCTATGTACAGCATTTCTTCAAGGGTATACCCTTGTTGTTGGAGTAATTTATATCTCTGCAACTTTGCCCACATTGTTTCACAGTTATTGCAAATTGGGTCCTCAGTTCTTCTGTCATACAACCTTTATTTATTTCTCTATTTTTTTATACTGTCAGATGTTGCATAATTCCTGCTCTACCACACTACTCTTTTTCTGTAATTCCTACTCTACCACACTACTCTTTTTCTCTAATTCCTTCTCTACCACACTACTCTTTTTCTCTAA
>WMED01014255.1:0-14092 GCA_019650415.1 Pipa parva | reverse complement strand
CTGCTTTCCTTCCCCTGCTGCCCCTTCCTGCTGCTTTCCTTCCCCTGTTGACCCCTCCCTGCTGCTTTTCTTCCCCTGCTCTTAAAGGTGCCTGCACTATGTGCTGCACATTAGGGTGTACCTGGGCACACCAGGCACACCCTGTGCGCACGCCTATGCTAAACATATTTTTTGGAATTTACAGAAATTCATTTTCCAAGGTTCAGTCATGCAATGTATTTTAGCCTATGTGCTTTATGCTTCTTTGCAATGCATGCTTGGTCTTCCTGCATGGAATGCTTGGAAAGCAACATTGTTAAATTAGCTAGTAAATGCAAGAGTGTGCTTAAAGCAAGAAGGTTTGAAAATAGAGCAATGTATTTAAGCCAAAATATTACACATACTTTTCATGCCGTTCTGTAGAACAACTCAGGAATTGTGCATTTCCTGTCAATTTTTGTAAAGTTTTGAATAATGTGTCTTGGTTAACATGAATTGTTGGCTCAGTTTATGAAGACATTAAAGCGTATTCTTCTTAACTTTATTTTTAATCTTCATTTCTTAGAACTGACTTTGTACTAGGTCCAATAAATAAAGAAAGCTTACTTAAAATAAAATGTGGAAACTAAGTAATCAGTATTGATTTGTGGAATGGCACAAGGGTGAAGGCCAAATGTCTATACCTATTATTTAATAGAGAACTAAAGTAAAAAAATAAAAAAGGACTGTTAAAATACTTACCTTATACAGAGCCGATTGATTACAGTTACAGCATGAGCTGTGCTGTAATTAGCAGGCACCCAATGTCTCTTTCACAGTGCAGGCTGACAAAGAAACCAGCATGAAACTCCTCCCACTTGTTTCACCGCTGGTGAAAAATGGTTGAAACATCATCATGTTCATTGCGAGGGCCAATGAAAACTCTCCCCACAATGAGCGTGATGATGTGTGAGGCCAGTGAAACAAGTGGGAGGAGCTTCACACTGGCTTCTCAGTCAGCCTGCACGCTGTGAAGAAGCATCGGGTGACGAGTAATTATAGCACAGCTCATGCTGTGACTGTAGCAATTCCCCTCTATATCTGGTAAGGTTTTTAATAAGTGTTTTTTCTTTAGGTCTCCTTTAATTAAACTCCTCTCAAATCACTGTATATAGCTTTACATGCAAGTATGCCAAAGTATTTGCTACCAAACTAGTAATGTGCCAATTACTGTTCCTGCTAGACTTTTCTTTTTTTTTAATAAAGTCTTTAAACTCAGTATGTTTACTTATAACATTGGTAAAAAGCTTAAATATGTTGAGTTAGGCAGATCACAAAAGAGCTGGAATGAAATTTAACCCAAACTCCAAGTCCAGTGAAAGTCTCTAAATGGATACAGCATATGTTCATGGTAAAACTCTATCGTTTCTTTTAACAGTTGTATTTATACTTTGCTCATTGCAAATAAATATTGTAATTGTATAAAATGACTTCTTCTTCTTGTTTTTGTCATTATAACGGTTTAGTAAAATAAGACGTTCCTAAACTAATGGGGTTTTACCTCATTTCTGTGAAGCCACATAGCGGTACTAAAGAAACCAGTTTCAAAGGTAAAAATTGAATGATGGCGAATCCCAAATGTCAAAACATAGAAGTCAGTAATTGTGCCCACATGGGGAACGTGTTAGAAACGCCTTATCCTGGCTTCCAACTATGCATTTTCCCCCACTTCTCGTCTAGTAGCAGTATAAATCAGAAATATTACAGTAGGATATTAGCAAAGTCATGTGTATATATGTATGCATGAACCATACATGGTAGAAAATTACCATCTTTGTTTAGAAGATTGGTTTTAGGCTAGGGTCACACTAGCTGATTTTCAGCTGAGCTGGAACACAGTGTCTGTTGTTCCCTGTGGGATAATCCACACAGACTATTGTGTTTTGCATCATAGAGAACACTGAGCCTAACTGAGTATCCAATTGCCACAAAATCACACATCTATGGGACAATTCACAATTTGATAAATATGACTCCAGGGTTTTTCACTGACCTTTATTTAAAATAAAATAAAAAACACTGAATTTCTGTTATAAGTTGTACAAATAATGCAATGATTGTAACCTTACTCCTAATGTTCTATGAGTGAAACAAAAAATCTTTCCGCTTATAGCTAGCTTTCAGTTGGGTATTATTCTTAATAAGCTTTTATATGAAATGTCTCCTTTAGGGTGTCCCACTCAGGGTTTCTTATCTTGGCTCTTCCTAAGTAGTTAATTTTTTGCCGTAGTTGACTCCATTATATATATATATATATATATATATATATATATATATATATATATATATATATATATATATATATATATATATATATACTGTGATTAGACCAATAACAGCAGCAGTTGTGCTTCCTGTCCAATCACAGTGCACTACTCTCATTAGCTATTTGTGTAGGACGTTTTGGCAGAAAATGTAAAGGAGGTTCAAATTTTGGTGAGCAGGTCCTTTTCTCAAGTTCCCTGGTAGAGCAATGGTGTCCAGTTTGGCACTATTTTTTAATGACTAAAGCTTTTTGATACTACAGAATTCCATTTTCTGTTTGGCTTTGCCCTGAGTCAATAACTATTGTTTACAATAGATTAAAAAAAAAAAAAAAACCTTAGGCCATGAACTTGTAACTTAGCAATTACTTGTTAATGGAGGAAGCAGAAATTAAAAACACTGAGAGGATATGGAAATTTACAAGGGTAACGCCTTGGGTACGTAGGAGTTTATAAAGATGTTTCCAGGTATGCTCCCCTTGGGTATTGTGCAGCTGACGTTTCAGTTGTCTGTTTATATAGTCTGTTGTTGGTAGCTGACTCTTTGGCAAGTCTAAGGTCAGAGCTTCATAAGGAAGGTTTTATGTATAGCAATCACCTTGTTTAAAAGACAGCGCATAATATTATCAGGCAAAAGGCTGTCCCTCGGGCAAACATCAGGAATGTTGGATTAAGGAAAAGTGTGAAGAAAATAACTTGACCACTTTGACAACCCAGAATAACTTTACATAACCAGAGACACCTTTCACCTTTAATATATTAATCCTTTTCAGTAGCAGAAAGTTCACAACAAAAGCTTGGATTTGTCTTTAATGGCAGTAAAATTATTAGCTTAAAGGGGAACCAACCCTCCCCCCCCCAAAAAAAAAAAAATCCAAAGAGAAACACATACAGTGCTAAATATAAATGTTAAACCAAGGGTGAAATGGAAATGTAAAATTTTTTTTAAAAAAATGGTAGATTTTGTTACTGAGCATACTGATTGAGTGGACTTAGGGTAAAAGTCTGAAAACCTGTCACTGGTCATTAGAGGCTAAAATGCCTGCTGAGGTATGTCACCTGTTAAAACTCCTGGAGGTGCACTTTTGAGTGCTAGTATAGATTTTGCATTAGTCAATGGAGAATCTCCCTAAGAAAAACATCTACAGCAAGCTTCCACATCTGTCAGAGGCCCTATTGCCTCTTTTTAAGTCACACATGACATGCCTGTTATTATTTTACTAAACACTGACATCACAGTGTAAGGCCAATTATAGGGGAAAGGTTAGGTCTGTCACCCATGTTTAACAATGATAATGTGGAGCAATTCTGGGGAAAATGTTGCACAGATGTTACCCTTTCAAAGAGATGTATCCTTGTAAGGATGGCCTTACACATATCGACTCATCAACACTGAATGTTTAATCTGATCATTTTCTATCCCCTACAAACACATGGCAAGGAGATTTTCATTTTGATAAAGGGAAACAATCAAAATTCTGTAGCATGGGTGATCAGTCTACCTGGGAATTTTGTGGGTACTAAAGATCAGCTCTCCCTTAAGGTCCCAGTCGTTGGGAATGGGGTTTACTGATCCAATTTGTGTCAGTAGATATAGTATATACATGGTGATATATCAGTATAATTTAGGGGCAGAACAAGATGTTGGGGATAGCATGGATCCACATGGAAAGTTCGGATTTGGATTTGATGGTTTCCATAGAGAGCTGATATTTACTTAAGAAACCCAAACTCTCAAGGTGAATCCCAGCAAGTTCCCAGGTCTGGTGATCAATATATTGAACTATTAAAGAGATCATGGCTAAGAGCTTTGGATCAATATTCACTTAAAATGCTCTTAGCCATCTCTTTAATCGTTCAATATACTGATCACCAGACCTGGAAAGTTGCCAGGTTTCACCTAGAGAGTTTGAGTTTGCTAAGTGAATACTGGTTCTCTAGGGAAATCATTAAGTTCTCTGTCCTGATAACTTTCCATGTGGATCAATCCCATCCCCGCCATCTTCTTTTTTATGAAGGGAAACAATCAAAATTCTGCATCAATATATGTGATCGACATATATTTACTTAGCAACAATCTGTTGTTGAAGGAGTCTATACACATATGACCATCTTAATAAAGTTACAAATCCTGCTGCATGCAGGAATCAATATCCTTAAATAGATAAACACATTACAATAGGCCAAAATGTAGGTTTTGTTTTCACCTACAAAGGTGTAGTTTGTCTGCTAAAAACAGTGCTTGCAAGTCCTTATATCTCCATTTCTGTAAGACTGTGGCAAAACATATACGTAATTTTGTTACAAAATGTTCTTTTATACAAATCAATTAGGACTGCTGCAATAGTGCCCTTTTAAAGCCAATAAAATACTAAGATCTCAGGAAGCGTTTAATAATAAAGCAAAAAACGTAAAAATCAAATTCCATTTCAGGAGGAATTATGCAATACCCTCTCCTCCTTTAGTTTAAATATACTTTCCACTGGAAAATAAAAGCTACCAAATTGTGGTTATCTATAAAACATAGACATTTTTTGAATACAATACAGTCTATTTAACCCATAAAGACAACTAGATATTTTAGCTCCTAGTGGTTTTTATTTTGATCACAAAAACAGTACAGAAATATTTACAGATGTGTCAGAAATAAAATGGGGTTATAGCAAAATGAACAGTTTACAGATGATATTCTTCTCAATAAAGGAAAGTGGGTTTCTTGAAATTTAGTGCAGTTTGTGTGTCTTTCACTCATTTTAAAGTAAAAATGTAAGGAAATTGTCTTGTTTCAACATAAGCTTTGTGTTAATTACATGATAATATTAGTATTAGTGACTTCAATGCTTAGATTAGAATACCCTTGTGATTTGTGAAGAACAGGTACAGGAATTCTGTAACCCACAGCAAACAACTGTTAGTTGTAGTATACACTGCTTCATAATAAATACAGCAAATATCTGACTGATTGATAGGGGGTATATCTGCACAATGGCGCTGTGGTGGCTTATTAGTTGTTAGTACTGCTGCTTCGCAGCACTGGGTCTTGTGTTTGATTCAGCGTTGGACTCTGGGTTCTTGGGCTCACCGGGAGGCCCCCCCGTGTCCGACGTCATGTGAAGGAGTCTCGTTCCTATTGGGTTGGCTTGCCAGGTGGGCTCTTTTTAGGAATTTTCCAACACCAATCATTTGCATGGAGTTTGTATGTTTTCTCCATGTTTCTTTTGATTATCCATCAGATTGTATCCCTATAAAATGGTAATATAATCTAAAATAAAGACTAAACATTTTGTAACTGACATTTTCCATATGATTTCCATGCAGATCTCTTGGATTACATATGAATGGGCTGTTGAATCCTTTTGTCTGGAACTGGATAGTTGCAGAATGCAGCAACTCTCTCCAGATAGCCAACAGTTACAATTTTCTTCAATACAAAGCTGAAAAGTACTGGTGTTAATGAGGCTTTAAAGGACCAGTAATAAACATGGCTGCCACCAGTTAAGAGGAAAGATAAATGCAAACTAATACAAATCAGGATTTCATCTTCAGAGATAACATTTTTACTAATACTTTGTAGGACTAACTGCTATTCCAATTCAAATGTAATATCCTCTTTTTGAGGTTACTGGTACTTTAAGATGATAAACAATAATGTGGAAGTTAATTGCACTGATGTGAATACACAAGCAGACACTTGAGCTGTTTTGTGATTTTGAAGTAAATGAGATTTTAAATGATGACAGCTAATCTAGCTCTACTGATTACCACTTCCTGATACATCAAAGTGTGAACTATCACACACACTGCTACCTCACATGATTGTTTTGCATTCCTGTGGTAAACAGACTCTGGTTTTGAGGAAAGAAAAAAAAAAGGTGAGAAAGGCGTTTGTAAGCTTAGGGATAGTGGCGAAAAATAGGTTACATCCATGTTTTTCCAGGTGCTTCTTTGATAATCCTTGCTTTGTCAGGGAGCAGAGTCAGAAAATCCACTCATAAAACAATTGAGGCAACCCTATCTTCTCTTTCTTTCAATTTGCTTTCCAGATATCATATATAAGTGCACAGCGTACTTGCCAGCAGTGGGTTGATACGTACAAAGGTAAATGAAAAAGAAATAGAGGTGGTACACACAACATGAGGTATATACCCCAAAATAGTTTACTGACCAGTGTTACAGTGTATATCAGAACAATGTTTCGGGGGGTACAAAGGGAGGTGCATACCCCCCCATACGTTGTTCAGGTGTACACTGTAACACTGGTCAGTAAACTATTTTAGGTTATATACCTCATGTTGTGTGTGCCACCTCTATTTCTTTTTTTTATTTACCTGTTGGATCTTGATTGAGTCTTTGCCTGGTTCATTGGGGGTATTGCATCACATACACACCTTACTCCTGGTGTGCATTCAAATTTTTCTTTTTTCGTATTGATACATAAAAATAGTCACTTTTTATTTTCTTAAAAGGGGAACTGTAGTCAGATTAAAGCTTTACATATGCAGTACTATACCTTAGTGAGAAGAGTTTCTCCCCAGTAGATGTTTCCTGTGAAGCAGAGTGATTGAGTAGGCAGCACTGATAAACTCCTGCACCCGGAAATGTGTGTGTGTGTGTGTGTGTGTGTGATGTGTACTGACCAGTTTTCCAAAAAAAAGGTACCCTCCTCCAGACATTTTTACCCTACTTACTACTTAACACCTGTACATAAGTTGTCTTTCCCTCTGTAATCTCCTGCATTCCAAATGTAAACAATGAAGCCAAAAGGTCAGCACACTGCTTAACCAATAGCAGTCAAGCAGCTTTTTCTTCTCATGTTGCCTGACTTGCAGAACAGAAAGAGAAGGGGGAGCTGGAGGAGGAAAATGTCAGCTCTCAGGGAAACAAACTGCAAGTATTATTTCTTCCCTAAACGTTTTTTAACTGTTTGTGTCAGCAATTGGCTTAGTATAAAGGAGTTTTATGTGTGCAGTTATATCGGCACTATAATGCCCCTTTAAATGCTAAACAACTCTCAATAGTTCCTGATCTGAAATTTTTTTTTTTTTTTAAAGTAACTTATGTAAGGGTCAAGTCATATACGGGTTGAATGTTCCCCCTTATGTAGTCAGTAACAGCTGTTTCTTTGTCTCACATTTACTTGTTATCCTTTACTGCTCTCTAGTGGGCAGAAGTACCCTTTTACCTTTTATTCTCCCATGGACAACTACTCTCGGTGTACCTAAAACAGATTCTCTATTACACTCATTCAGTCAGTCCTACAACATTTATTATAAGCTGCTATCAGAAATCACAGTGCCTTCTCCAAACAAAATAATTTCCAGTTACACTACAAACTGAACAGTTATAATGCTTAGCGACCAAAAGATCATCAGTTCTATTATTCAATACTCAGTAGCAAAAAGTTGATTGGCTGACCTGATCCCCTGGTTTGATGAGTTGACCCCTACAAAAGCAACCCCTGTACCCCATGTTGGTGGTATGATGAGATTTTATTGCAGTAGTGTATTTTTTAACAAGTGAATCTATGAACATTTAATTATGCAACGATGTAATGAAGAAGATGTCGAAGATGACTAGCAGAAGGCAAACACTATAAGGTAGTGTTTAAGGTATAACTGTAACACAGGTAAAATCCAGAACAGTACTGTGGGAGTTTTCAAGGGCAATAAATCAGCTGTAAATGTCAGAGGAGGGAAAATTACTTTTGTTTGGGAAAGGAGCTTGTTCATAATAGGCTTAACCCTACAGGAGGAAGCAACCACCTAGTAAGATATATGTATTTATATTTTTATTTATAAAAGATCATAATATATTACAAATCAATCATATATCCATGTATAGTTGGTTAGGAACACTCAAGCGAATTCATGTATTGGGCAATCATGGTCTAGTAATTTCTAGCAACTAATCAAATGCTGACTTTCATTATTCGAGCTTCCCTATACCAGGGAATGCTAACTTCTGGGTTAATAGCAAACAATTGTTCCTTTTACAAATTGTGTCTTCTTTGACTTCAAGGCTGGCCAATAATCCCATAAATGTGCCAGTAATATTTATTGTCCAAACGTATTTAATGTTTTAATTCATCACATTCATTTGAGTATTGATTAAATAAACTACATGAATTTTATACCCCTTTATCTTCGCCAGTAACATTCCCACTTTACTTTTAAAACCAAACTGAAATCCTTCCTTGCGGAGCACTAGCACTATTTATGTTTATATATATATATATATATTTTTTTTCTTTAGTTATTTATGCTTATTATATGTATTTATTGACCAATGTTTCAACACATTCTTATTAGCTCCTATTACCCCTCTATCTGTGTTTGTAATGTCTTCCTTCCACTTAGATTGTAAGCTCTACGGGGCAGGGACCTCCAACCTCTTGTGCCAACCACAACCTGGCACTTAAAGTGTTATATCCTTTTGATATTTATGTATGCATGTAGATTTTTATTTATAAAGCGCCACAAGGTTGTGCAGCGCTGTACAATCCAACAATACCGTTATAATACAGACAAGGGAAGTACATAACAAAGAACAAATTAAGTAAATTACATGTAATCAGGAAAATACATCACTCTAAGTGCTAGGCCATGATTGAGACAAGAGGATGAATGTGTCTGCCCCATAGAGCTTACAATCTAAATAGGAGGAATAATTACATAAATAGGAGGGCAACAAGTGCAGTAGCATAAAGTGACAGTTAATTTGGCTATAGGTGTGAAATAAATAAGAAAATAAATAAAAATATAAATTTTGAATAAATAGTTGCATAGATATAAAATATAGACATTAAACCCAGTGCTATTTTACTTGTATTGTTTAATGCACTTTTCCCATGTCTGTATTATATTTGTTTTATTTGTATTGCTGAGTTGTACAGTGCTGTATAAATTCATGGCACTTTATAAATGAAATTATACATACATAGATGGTGCCAGGATTGGTCAGTTTGGTCGGAGATCTGTATGGGGGTCCCTTTACTGGTTTCAAAACATTGTATTAAGCAAATAGGAAATATTTATCTTTATATTCTCTTATTAAATGCTCATTAACTTATGCAGTTGCTAATTATTTGACATGTTATACATGAGATGTGGAAATGCAGAAGGGTTATCTGCCTGGGGCTGGTTTAATTTCATGGGGAGATACTGTTCTCTGGAGGTGAATGTCATACATTGTACTATCACCTTGCTATTCAGCAGCACACCTCTGTCATCTGTATAGTATGTGTGTGTTTCCAGTTACAAGGCAATATGAGGACAGAAAAAGACCAGCAATTCTGGGAAAGAGAGACAAAACCAGTTATTCAGTGTGGTTCCACGTATTACTGGAATGTATTAAACCAACACGGTACTTAAAGCATTGTTATTTCAAATTTCCAGATTAAATGCTCAAGTAAACAAACAAGATCTAGGTGCTCCGTTCAGTTTACACCAGAAATTTTCCACCATTCAGATGCAAATAGTCATAATATCTGAACAGGCCAACACTGTGCTTTTCTTATTATTATTTCGCTTTTAAAGTGGAAAGGGTGTCTATGCAGATACAGATTGGGGGGGGGGGGGTTATTGACTAAAGTCCAAATTGTTGCGTAAAGGTGTGAATTCTGTAGCTAATGACGGTTGCACATTATCTAGTAGACGACTTCATTATGGGAATATTGTCGCTGTCGCAACTTTACTATGAGAATCCGCTGTGTAGCCACCCGAAATTATGAGAATTCACTTAGTCAAATTCTATCTTTAGTCAATAACCCCCATTGTGGGGCATATTCATCAAAGTGAGAATTCGACTGTCTTAGTGAATTTGCATCACTTTGGGTTGCGAATTCTCTACTCGTTGTTCACTAAGCAGTGGATTCCATTATCAAAGATGCAACTTGCATCGGATGCAGTTTCCTAAATAATGCGGCATTGTCAGTAGACAGTAGCAGCCCTGCCATCAATCCCTTATTTTCTTACTTTGATCTGATGAAGTAACACTGGGGAATTTGACACAGCATGTTTTCATGAGTGGGGAATGAGTGTAAACTTGGACCTTTACGTGACTGTTCAGTCTTTCATGAGTAAGCACCTAAGTTGTAGTAGATGACGTGTAAATTTTTTGGGGGTGCGGTGATGTTATTTACTCTAGTTCATCTTTCTTTTTTGATACAGTAAGTTTTATTCCTATTGCCTATACTCAATTGCACGGTTTGTAATAAAATGTGTGTATGATAAAATGTTTAACTGTTTATTGCTAAATATTTTGATTAATAGAGTGCTGACAAGATGAACAAAACAGGATCATGTCCCCTGAACAGTAACAATAAACTATACTTTATATATATATATATATATATATATATATATATATATATATATATATATATAGTGTATATACACTATATATAGTGTAGCCTAAGAGTACCATTTCCTGCATTTGCATAGGTCTTCTGAAGCTGTCTAATAATAAGCTCTCCAGGCTACACTGATTTACTTATCTGCCCCTGTGTTAACACCTGAAGTCAATACTAAAATCTCTGTCTCCTGACTATCTCCTCTTAGATGGCCTGGTGCCATCTCAAACTAAATCTTGATAAAACTGAACTGATTATTTTTCCACCTAAACCTGGTCGTGCGCCCTCCTTTTACATTTCAGTTGATGACAATATTATTAACCCTGTTACTTATGCGCGTTGTCTTGGGGTGACTTTTGACTCTGCTTTTTCCTTCTCTAAGAATATTGCTACCACTGCCCTTGTCCTATCCTGCTTGGACTATTGCAGTACCCTTCTAACTGGCCTTCTGGTTTCCCATCTTTCCCCGCTCCAGTCTATTCAAAATTCTGCTGCTAGAATAATCCCCCTCTCTCCCCAGAAGTTTTCCTCCTAACTCCTGTCTGCTCCATGGCTTCCAGTTAATAGACGTATTACTTACAGTGTCCTACTTTTGACATTCAAAGTGGTTCACTCTGTTGCCCCTCCCTACATATCTCAAAGGTGGCTATCAGTTCTCTACGCGTTTCACCGATAAACATCAGCTTCTTCAGGAGATGAATAGTCGCCTGCTTTGAGTCAAAGCCACCTTTGAGACTTCCATTTCAATCGAGAGTTTGATGATTTTAACTTAAACTGTAAGTTACTACTGAATAAATCTGTCATTCATTAATTTGGTTCACTACATGGTATTCTTTCCTGTTCTGTCTATGATTTATATGCAGAAGAAATTGAAATTCATCTACCAGGATTTGATGTGACTTGATGTGCTTTTTATCCAGTTAAATTTGGTGAGTGCTTCCACCAGAGGAGGGACCAAAAAGCCCCCCTCCCTGTTGTCTAAAGCACAGCTAAAGCTACGGATAAAATACACATTAGTGTACTCCTTTATTTGTGTATTACAAATACATGTGTTCACTACACTTCCAGCACAGTGTCATTTGAACATTATATAACACAATAATTGTACACCATTGCATGTCTGTCACAGAACCATTGTTAAAACCAAACAATATTACGCTAGGTATCTCTTTTTGTTTTTTGTGTTCAACACCTCCAGCGCATCCTTTTTTTCATATCCACACGATTATCATCCAATTCCACTTACTGAGGTAGTCGGGCAGACTTACCTTGAGGACTGCATGCAGGAGGATTTGCTCTTTTATTAATAACCAGGTTACGAAAGACTTTCATATTTACGGATCAATAACTTTAGACTATATTTTTTACCTGTTGGACAAAAAAATTCACTAATTTATTGATTCACTGTTATATTTTATACATTTTATATTTTCATTTTTATTTTTATTCATTCATTGTTAAGATTGATATAGTACTTTAAGGTTCTAAATTAGGCGCTAAACCTACATTGGATTACGTATCCACCACAATATTTCTTGATTATATGCTTGTAATTTACTTCACTTGTTCTTTGTTACACACTTCCCTTGTCTGTACTATAACTGTATTGTTGGATTGTACAGCGTTGTGTAACGTAGTGGCACTTTATAAATATAAATATACATACATACTGATGAAAACAATGGTTTCTTTGTAGCAAAGTAGCCCGAGTCAGTCTACGCAACATTATTCTGGTATAAAAATAACATTTATCACAGTGATAAAGTGAAAATAAAATTAACCTTATTCAAGCAAAAGGTTTTATAATTTCTTCAGAAAAAAAAAGGAGGGGGGTTAGTGATAGTATAGTGTGCAGTATGACTGATGGACTACTGGGCTGTAAGCTAAGTGACTGGGCTGCTAAGCAATAATTGTGCAGGTTTGCACTGATCTTATGAGTAAAATAAATGGATTACTGCAAAAGTGGGAAATCAATGATAGGCTCCTAAACAATATGTAATATAACCCATAGACTTTAAAGCAGTGAATTATCTGTCCCATAGATCATAAATTACCTACATTTATTACATTTGAGAGGATGACTCATTTTATTTGGAATGGGAAAGTTACAAGAATGATATTAAAATAATAAACGTATCGGACAGAGTACTTCATTGCTGTGATTTTCCACTCAACAATAAATGGACATTGTTTTGGAACGCTAAGCATTTGGTATATCATGCTGTCCATTCTCTGCCCATCTGGCTAAACTAGCAGACCAAATCTTACCAAGTACCTTTTCACATATGTGCTTTTTCTCCATGTGCAATTAATTCAGGAAAAACTGAAGACTGTATATTGAGCAGCTGTCTGGTGTGTGTGCCATTTGTCTTTTTCATGGGAGCTGGGTGAGGACATCCATAAGTGTAAGGGTATAACGCTTTAAGACTAGGTTCACACTAGAGTATAGTGCGCAGAGTATTTAAAAAAAATCTGGGCAAAAATACACCCAGAATAGACACCAGAGACAATCTGTAGAGAAGCAATGCTAATGGAAGAATAATGTTCACATAAGTGTTCCACTGAGAGCAAATTACGCTAGAACTCTACCTGCACTATTTCCTTCATTGTATGGAACACAGCATATTTAGGGGGTTATTGGCTAAAGTACGAATTGTTGTGTAAAGGTGTCAATTCGCCAGCTAAAGACAATCGCAATAGACTGCTAATGTCGCAGACTCGCAGTCACAGCTTTATAACGGGAATATTGTCGTAGTCACAACTTTACTATGGAAATATTGTCGCTGTTGCAACTTTAAAAATTGTCACCATCGCGACCTTACAATGGGAAATTTGTCGTGGATTGACTATGGGAATTCACTGTTTGAGAATTCGACAGTCGAATTCTCACTTTATTCAATAACCCCCTGTTAGTGTTTTATAGTGGTTTTCCCATCCGAAGTTAAAACTACATTATAACAGATGCTTTTCTCTTGCATAGCAACTGTGCCACACCACTTGCCATTTTGTCTACAGCACAATGGCAATTTAAATTTATGGCACAAGATTTGCTGTTTGTTTACAGTGTTCTGAATCCCCCTGGATAAGCTAAATGCACTAATTTGTGAGCAGACCCTGAGTGCAACAGCTGAAAAATTCTCTGGACTTGAAAATTTACTGATAGCATCACCAAGGTCAACTAGGAAGCTAGAATCTAACCACTTAACATTGTTTCTGTTTAGAAAGTCAGACCACACAAGTCTACAGCCATTTACTAAGGGAAAAACTTTGCACATCTACAAGTTGTCTATTTTCACCTTGAGACGGGATGATTAAATGGTAACATTCAGGTCTATTTAAATTGACAAGTATTCCTTAGTGTTTACCCTTCCTTGGAATAAGGATATGAGGCTGTGTTCTTTTAGATAGATAGATACTTTATTAATCCCAAAAAGGGAAATTCAAGTCATCCAGTAGCAAC